>SNQJ01S0049527.1:16039-32567 GCA_010110895.2 Picea sitchensis | reverse complement strand
ACTCTCTTTTTATTCTTTTTCTATGCCTATGAGTTGAAATCATTTCTTTGTCTATGTTTAAAGGTCCCATGGTAACTGTCATCTTACCTTTGATATTTAAGCAAGAATCATAATCATCCTTTGCTAGTTTGTTGACCCATCATATATATTGTTTATGCATGTTTTGGTTAATTGATTGGTTTTCTTATCCATTTGATCTACAAACCTATATGATAATAGCTCTTGAAGGCCTTGTACTGCATGAATATAGCTAGAATGTCTTGAAGATACAATACAATGATTTATATATTCATCTTGATCCAAACCCACATCCATCATTGAGAAAATAATTACAAAAAGGTTAAGTTACTAGGCATCTTTGAGATACAGCCTCGGAGAGTTTCCTGGAGTGATCCGGGGACGAAGATTGAAGCTCAGCTTCCTTGGGAGACGAAATAGATCCAACTTTGATGATAGACAAAGTCTGGACACATTTTCGGTTGTAATCATCTATCTAGCGACTCCATTGGAACGAAGTGACTCTAAGAAGGGATCATACCAAAGCAAACCAAGAAAGGCCACTGACAACACCAGTTCGAGACCCTGATAAGATCATCAGAAGTGGAAAAGCATTGCAAAGACAAACTTCCAGATCTGTAAGAGCATATAGACCAAGTATTTCAAGAAACACTTCTTCATTTGTTTATAGAGAACCTCTTGTCGAATCCACTTCTGATGAAACTTCTAGTTCTCAGAAAATTGTAATTTTGTCAGAAAGCTTGAAGGGTGATGAGCCTTCAATTTCTTTTGATCTTATAGATCCTATTTCTGATCATATTACTATATCCAACTTAGGAGAAGAAGTTGTAGAATCTATCCAAGAAGAGGACTCTTTCTCTTCCTTGAATTCTTCACAAACTAAGCCCGTTGAAAGTTTTTTCCATACTCATACTAGTTTGCCCGTTCTTGAAAATATTTTACAAGATCTTTCCTGTAAGGGTGAAGAAAACTTGGCCTTGCTGCTTGGCCAGTTTTACAGAAATTATTATTTCCCACCTTATTCAAGAACCACATTTCAGGGTAGTCATCTTACCAGTGCTTCCATTTCATTCCTCAGCGAAGTAAGACCTCCATTGTCCATAGTCCCACCTGTCCCATCTTAGTCGTCATCTACATAAACCTCTTCCTCTACATCAACCCCCAAGATTGCCATGGTTGCTCCTTTGACAAAAATGGAACAGATCTTAGCCAATAGATATGCTTCTCTTGTTTTTCCCACTCCCTTATCAGCCATGCCAACAGGAGATTATCATAAATATATGCCCAAGTTTACTGGATCTGGAGATTATACTGTTGAAGAACACATAGAGGCTTTCTATGCCTATGCTGAGAACATTAACATTTTATAGGAAGATGTTTGGACCAGAATTTTTGTACAGAGCTTGGATGGTCAAGCTAGGAAGTGGTTCAAGGAACTTCCAGCAAATTCAATGGCAGGTATTGAGAAATTAGATGAAGTGTTTTTGAAACATTGGGGAGAAAGAAGAGACCTCTTGTATTATATTACTGAATTTGGAAATCTAAAAAGGGAAAATGGGGAATCTGTCTCAGACTTCACCAAAAGATTCAATAAGATGTTTGGCAAGATCCCTGCAGAGATCAAACCAACCGATTCATCAACAAAGATTACTTACTCTTCTGCCTTTGATCCAGAATTTTGCTTAATCCTTAGAGAAAGAAGGTCAGCCACACTCGCTTTAATGCAAGATGTTGCTCTTGAGGTTGAATCTAACATTGTGGCATCCCAAAAAACTTAAAGGAAAGTTTGAAAGAAATAAGTCATCTTTTGATCCTCCTTCTCCTTCAAATACTAAAATGGAAAAGATGGCCAAGATGTTGGATAGCTTGACCTCGGAGATGTCAAAACTGAAAATTCAGAGTCAACAACTAGCAATAAGTAAAGAGCTTAATGCCTATGCTCCCAGGAATCCCAATGCATTCCCTTACAGAAGGAACAACCAGCAGGTCCAGATTCTTCAGAGAGAAAAGAATGTAGCTGAAGACCAAAGGATCAGGGCCCCCTTCCAAAATGCAGTGCTAGAAGAAGAGAAGGAGCTATCTCATGATGAAGTTGAAGAAGAAGGTGACATCAATTACTTTGGGGATGACATTCCTCCTTCTTGACACAAACAGATTATGAGGAGGCCCAGATGAATGCGCATATTAATGAGGCAAGCATTGAAGAATCTTTTTATCAGACAGATGATCAACCAGGTTACAATTTAAGATCTAAGACTACTGCTCAAAATCCATTTCTTGCTGCCCCGGGGTAAAAAGAAAGATGATGCTGCAAAGCAGCCTGCTGCTCCTGCAAAGAAAACCTCCACTCCTGCAAAACAGAATCAGAAGCAATTGCAACCCCAAGCTAAAGAACAGGTGTCCCTCAGAGCTCCTTCTAATGAGGTAAAACCTTCCAATAAAATATCATATTCATTTAATTTCGAATCAGAAATTTAGAAGGTAAAAATACCTATGCAATTGACTGAACTTATGAAGAATGACATATTCAAGTCTGTTATCCTGAAGTCCCTTCAGCCAAACACTCCCCCAACTACTGATTATGTAAACCTTCAAGATGACAAGCCCACAGTGACTATAGGACCTATGGTAGAGGACCAAGATGATTCTTGTCCACCCTTCTACATATCCCTAAATATCCATGACAAGATCCTTCACAACTTCTTGCTTGACTCGGGACCGTCACACAATCTTATGCCTAAAGCAGTGATGGATGAGCTTGGGCTTGACATCAAAAAAGCTTACCATGATCTCTCCTCTTTTGAATCTAGGAAAGTCAGATGCCTGGGCCTCATAAAAGACCTTGTCATAAACCTTACCCCGCTGCCAATGAGAAGCATGGTAATGGATGTTGTAGTGGTTGATATCCCACCCAAGTTCGACCTACTCTTGTCACGTTCATGGAGAAAAAGGCTAGGAGGTACCTTGCATATGGATCTTTCGTATGCCACAATCATGGTGTTTGGAGGAGAGCTAAAGAGACTTTACAGAGAAAATCATCTTGCCTACATCATTAGTGATGGGAAGAATTCTGTAAACCATCCCATCTATGCATTAGACACAGACTTCGGGGCATGCATTCTGCAAATAGATGATTCTCAGCCAGCTCCTTTGCATCTCACACAGCCTACTTATCAACAGACTAATGGATAGAGTACTCTCATGTGGAGCATGTTCTTTGATGGTGCCAGTACCAAAGTCTTAGCAGGTGCAGGTGTAGTTTTGATTTCTCCTTCAAACGAGGCTATTCATTTGTCTTTTAAACTTGATTTCAAAACTACTAACAATATAGCAGAGTATGAGGCTTTTATGTTGGGATTAAATTCTGCCAAGGAGATGGGAATCAAAGGTCTAAAGGTGTTTGGAGATCTGGATCTCAACATACAACAAGTGAATAACACTTTCCAAGCAAAACATGTCAGGTTGAAAGCTTACAGGGATGAGGTATGGAAAATCATGGACTCTCTTACCATTTTTGATATTTCTTATATACCCAGATCTATGAATACCTAGTCAATTCCCTTGTTGTCTCAGCCAGTATGTTCATTCCTCCCATGCCTCCTAGACTGAATTATGAAATCCAAGTCAAATATAGACCATCCCTGCCCGATAATATCAAATATTGGAAAGTCTTTGAAGACGATGATGAGCTTAATAGATTTCTCCAGGTTGTAGATGAATTTTCTGATATGCATATTGACCAGGAAAATTAAAATGTAGAGGAATCCAAAAAGCCTAAGCTGAAAATAAAAATGGGTCAATATGATATTGTTCAGCTGCCCAATAATTATATACCTCGGGGTTTGGTGCCTCTTGAGAAGATTTTCGACCAAAACGGTGTCCCCTACAAACCTAAAAAGAAGGAAAAGGATCTTGCTGTCCATGAGCACAATATAGGAAGCTAGAGCCATCCTAAATTCATAAATCTATCCACTGAGTTAATTGCTAATCAGAGGTCAGAATATTGCACCATTATGAAGGAATTTACTCTTGTTTTTGCCTGGAAATACAGTGATCTGAAAACCTATGATCTTGATGTCATTCAACATAAGATTCCCCTTGAGAAAGACACCATCCCCTTCAAACAGAAGCTAAGACATATCAGTCCTCTCCTATTTCCTGTAATTGAAAAAAAAATCAAAAAGCTTCTTGATGCCAAAATCATAATTCCATTGAGATACTCTAAATGGATTGCAAACCTAGTGATAGTGAGAAAGAAAAATGGTGAGATCAGGTTATGCGTTGATTTTAGGAACCTAAATAAATGCTCCAAGAAAGACAACTATCCCCTACCCAAGATGGAACACTTGCTGCAAAGAATTTTAGGAGCCATTGTCATGTCATTCCTAGATGGCTTCTCAGGCTATAACCAGGTTTCTGTACACCCTGATGACCAAGAAAAAACTGCCTTTACTACTCCTTGGGGCACCTTCATGTACGCCAAGATGTCATTCAGGATGATGAATGTCAGGGCCACTTTTTCAGAGGGCCATGGACATAGCTTTCATGGGAGAGAAGGACAAGTTTGTCCTCATCTATCTTGATGATATCACAGTTTATTCTAGTAGTCATGAAGAGCATCTGAAGCATATAAAAAGAGTATTTTTAAAATGCAGATAGTTCAGGATTCCTCTAAACCCCAAAAAGTCTCAATTTGCTCTCAAGAAGGGTAAGCTCCCAGGCCACATTACTTCAGCAGAGGGAGTGAAAATTGATCCATCTCGGGTGGAAGCAATTCAGAAGTTGTCCATACCAAGGTCAAAGAAGGATATCCAATCCTTACTCGGTAAGATAAATTTTGTCAGAAGGTTTATTCCTAATTTCGCTAAATTAGTGAAACATATAACTTCTATGCTAAAAAAGGGATCTGAAATAAAATGGACAGACAATGCAAGAAGTTCATTTCAGGATATTAAACAGGCTATCATGGAATCTCCCACTCTAATCAATCCATATTACACCAAGAATTTATATATTTTCTCTTTTGCTTCCTATGATACAGTGGCAGCAGTCTTGTTACAAAAAGATGATGAAGGACTTGATCACCTGGTGGATTTCTTCAGCAAATCACTCAGGGATGCTGAACTAAGGTATGACCTTATAGAAAAACAAGCCTATGCTCTCATTAAGTCATTAAAAGCTTTCAGAATTTATATCCTCCATGCAAAGGGTGTTGCCTATTTTTCAACAGCCTCTGTGAAGGATGTCTTGACCCAGCCTGATATTGATAGAAAGAGAGCTAAATGGTTCGCAAAGCTGATTGAGTTTGACATAGAAGTGAATCCCACTAATATGGTAAAATGCCAAGGCCTTGCCAAGCTCATGACAGAAGATAATTGTGATCTTTTGGACATAAATTTCATTGGGGAAAGTTCAGCAAGTTTGCAGACAGGGGTAGCAGCAGAAGAGCAACATGAAAACTAGCAGGTGGCCGACAATTTGTCTTCATGTGAGTGGTATTCAAGTATTGTTCATTTTTTTATAGAAGTTGGAGGTTTCTCCTGAACTCAACATGACTCAAGCCCGAGCCCTTAAGCTCAGAGCAATTAAATTCTGCATTAATGATAATCTTGTATTAGAAAGATCCTACTGGTTTACTATTGAGATGTTTATACAAAGATGAGTCAGCTGAAGTCATGCATCAGTTTCATTTGAGTATTTGTGGAGGCCATCATTACTGGAAGACCACAACTCATAAAATACTAAGGGTTGGGTATTATTGGCCTTTTCTTTTTTTCCAGATGTGTGCGCCTTTGTGAAATCTTGTGATAAGTGCCAAAGATTCACAGGGAAGCAACAACTAAAATCTCTACTCCTGAGACCTATTGTAGTGAATGACCCTTTTCAACAGTGGGGCCTAGATTTCATAGGAGAGATTAATCCTTCATCTAGTGGGCAGCATAAGTGGATCCTGGTAGCCACTGACTATTTTACCAAGTGGATAGAGGCAATCCCCACTAGAAATTCCACTCATCAGGTCGTCATGAAGTTTTTCTATGAAAACATTCTGATCAAATTTGGTTGCCCAAAAAGGCTAGTGACAGACAATGCATAAGCCTTCAAAGTTGATGCATTGGTTGACATGTTTAAGTCAATGGGCATTCAATTGGTACACTCTACTTCTTACTACCCTCAAGGCAATGGCCTTGCAGAGTCATCCAATAAGAGTCTAGTCAGAATCATTAGAAAGTTGTTGGAGGAGAATCAAAGGGGCTAGGATTCTAAACTAAAGTTTTCTCTTTGGGTTGACAGAGTGATTATCAAGAAATCTTTAGGAACTTCTCCTTTCAAACTAGTTTATGGAACTGATGCCATTTTCCCCATTCAGCTAGTTCTACCAGTGGCTAAGTTCTTTCAGGAAGAACAAACTGAATCAAATGATATGGTGAGAAGAATGCTTGACTTGGTAGAATTGCAGCAGGTTAGAGAACAACTGGTGGATTAATCAGAAGCTCATCAAAAGAGGATCAAGGATACTTTTGACAGAAAAGCAAAGGAGGACAACTTTCAGGTTGGTGTCTGGGTTCTAAAATGGGATGCTCTCAGACAAGATAAAGGAAAGCACGATAACTTTGACTCTTTGTGGACCGGTCCTTTCATGATAACTCAAGTACAACACAACAACACCTTCATTCTGCAAATTCTGGAAGGTGAAGAAATGTTTGGTGGCCCAGTCAATGGGCGTTTTCTAAAACTCTATTTCATAGATAAGGCTTCAAAGCTTTGTCATTGTAAATTTTATTTTCAGTTTTTTTTTTTTTGTTTTTGCAAAATAACTCCATGCCCAATGGAAGCACTAGTAGATAGATTTGAATTTTCTTTTTTACAGGAAAGGCGTTGGTTCTGTGGTTCTTGAAACCTCATAGGGAGGCTTTCACCCCCAATAGGAGCCAGTGTTATCTCCTCAAATAAATCAATAAAGTTATTTCATTATAGGTGATAGGATGTCTTTAAAAAAATACATTTTTAATTTTTAAAGCTCATTTTTTAGAGCTTTATGCATGTAATAAAGTTAGAATAAACTTTTGCTTAGTTTTTATTTGATCTAATTCAAATATCAGGTTTTGGTGGCTTAGGCGAACATTTCGATTGTTCATTAGCCACCAAAAGCCTTAGCTTTCGACAACTTAAACAAAGAAATGCAGGGCTATTTTAGCCACTGAAATCGCAGGAACGGGGGAGGAGTCAGCACGTCCTTTCACATGTTTAAACCATCAGGTTTGAAGTTATATAATTGCAATTAGCTGCCGAAAAGACAAGAGAACGAACCGTTCATGACCAGAAGCTCATCTCTGCATGATATAGCAAATCTTTTCGGATCGTTGTTTCATCAAACTACATGGTTACGTACCTTTCAGTCATCAACCATGATTGTTTCAAATCACAAGATGCTCTTTCACATCCCTTGTAATCAACGCCACGATCTGATTCTCGCCTCATTTTTCTCATCCCTGTCACAGCCGAGTCGAATCTCCCTAAGTCTGTGTTGTGTAATTTTCCCCCAAAATTCGATTTTTCAATCGCAGGTGTACAGGAGCATTGCGACAAATAAAGAAAGGAGGATCAACTCTAAGGAAAGAGCTTGATGATATTAGTTACCTGGAATTACACCCGAAGGTATGCCAACTTTTCAAGGACGCGGGTTTCTATAATTTTTGTAAAAAATTACAAAGTTCTCACCAGCAAGTGGCATAAGCCTTTGCCCTGAATTTCGATGGAAGGAAAGCAGTCATCGGTCGAGATGAATTCGAGGTGGATGAAGCCCTCATAGACGAGGTGACAGAGCTTCCCAGGACTCAAGAAAAATGGTTTAAAACCATTGTCACAAAGAATGTTGAATTCAGGTCTTACTTGAAACCAGAACGCAGGGATTTGATATGGAAGAAAGACATTCCTGTGTCTTTCCTTGAAGAGAAATGGCAACAATTAAAAAAATCCATTACGGTCTATATAACTTGCGAAGGCATATATAATAGGGTGTTGATTTACCATTTCAAGCTCATGAATCATTTCATTGGTAGAAACCCACTCAATCTGCCCTATTTTCTCCACAGAAGCTTATCTAAGATGGCACATCAGTTCAAGGCCAAGCCCAATAAAATTGCAGGTAGATTGTCCCACCATGGTCTAATTAACCTTTTGGTTTGTGAGTTGTTGCAGAGATGAGGCAAAGAGTGGAATTACTTCTTGTTCTGGAATTATTTTCAGACTGATATACAACCAGAGGGTAAAAAGAGTCCTCGTTCCAAGAAGTCTTCTACTCCCAGAAGTGGAAAAAGGAGGAGGAGAGCTATCTCTCCAGTTTCAGTTAATCAACCCTCTCCTTCTTCTAAGCTTAACAAAACTAAGAAGAAACTAAACTTCAGTAGTGAAACAGATAAGGTCGAAGAAACCCCAGTGAACAAGAGCATTCTTAATCTTCCTTACACCGACTCGGAGGATAAAGAACATCAAACTAAAACAGGGCATGAAGATGTAGTTACCACGGGGCATGAAAATTCAGTTTATGTAGATTTTTTCACAGCAAGGTATGAAGACCTTCCATCACCTACACCTCAAGAAGAACAAGAACCACAAGTTGCAGATGCCTCATCTAGCAAAAGAGTGAAGCATTGTAAATGAAAGGAAATCAAGAAGCTGAAGAAGAACATTGTAAATGAAAGGAAATCAAGAAGCTGAAGAAGAACATTGTAAATGAAAGGAAATCAAGAAGCTGAAGAAGAAGTTAGCTCAACAAGAAGTGCTATAAAGGGTAATTAAAACCAGATATGAAACCCTGTCGAAGAACTTTGCAGAAAGAAACTCATCCTTGGAAAGATTAGCACATGAAAGCATAAAGGAAAAGAAAAAGAAGTACAAGATCGTAAAAGATTACAACAGCTTATGGAGAGTAGCTCAGGGCTTGAAGAAAAAGGTCAGGGCTTTGAGGAAACAAGCTATGTCTCCAAAACACTAGGCTCGAACACATGCTACTCATGAAACCCTAGCAGAGGTGACAGTTCAGTGCAATAAACCAGAGGCAACCAGTAATCCTATAGTCTTTGAGCAAGATGCAGAAGCCTTAAAAGATCAACCCTAAGGCGTTTTTGAGCTAAGACAAAAGGCATTTTTGAAATTTTGATAATTTCACTAAAACAGACCTTTCGGTGGCTTAGGTGAACATTTCGATTGTTCATTAGCCACCGAAAGCAGAGCTTTCGGTCGCTAATTGGTCTGAATTCTGTCTATTCTAGCTACCGAAAGAACTGATAGGGTAGAAAGTTAATATTTTTGCACAGATCCAAGTTTTCCTTGTCTAAAAGCCTCAGGAATGGTTCTAATCGATAGACAATAATTAATCACATCCTTATCAAGAGTTGGTTTTGATTTTGGAGATGCTTTACAAGACAGAGAGGTCAAAATCGGTTAGCTATTTTCAGGGATATAAAGTTGTTTGACTATTAGCAGGTGTCATTTTTCAACTCCTCTCATATCACATAAAATCCAGCAGCCTCGGAAGGCTCACTACACCTACCAAAGAATCTGAAGGACATAAAGATCATCCAAGGATATGAATTGACCTAGTTTATAGGATCTTTGCCTATTTTCTTGGGCCAGTTATTGACTCTCTATTTTAGGCAAAATTCGATCTAGTATTCTAGGATTTTGAAACTGTTTGTAAAGGCTATAAAGCCCAAAACATTTGATGAACAAAAGGTTCAATTTTGAGTTCTATAATCCACTGTTATTGTGATAAAGACACTTTCTTTAATATATTAAGCCTGCAAGCTTCTTTCATTGTTATTGTCATACTCTCTTTTTATTCTTTTTCTATGCCTATGAGTTGAAATCATTTCTTTGTCTATGTTTAAAGGTTCCATGGTAACTGTCATCTTACCTTTGATATTTAAGAAAGAATCATAAGCATCCTTTGCTAGTTTGTTGACCCATCATATATATTGTTTATGTGTGCTCTGGTTAATTGATTGGTTTTCGTATCCATTTGATCTACAAACCTATATGATAATATCTCTTAAAGGCCTTGTACTGCATGAATATAGCTAGACTGTCTTGAAGATAGAATCCAGTGATTTAGATATTCATCTTGATCCAAACCCACATCCATCATTGAGAAAATAATTACAAAAAAGTTAAGTTACCAGGCATCTCTGAGATACAGCCTAGGAGAGTTTCTTGGAGTGATAACACAATGATGGAGACATGGTTTAAGCTCCGATAAAGCAACAATCAAATATGATTTTGCTCTAATGCTCCATTGCAGTAGAGGATATTTAGGGCCAAAGTTTGTTAAACAATCAAATGTGATTTTGCTCTGGTGCTCCAATGTAGTAGATGGTCTTTAGGGCCAAAGTTTGTTAAACAATCAAATGTGTTTTTCTCTAGTGCTCCAATGCAGTAGAGGGTCTTTAGGACCAAAGTTTGTTAAAAAAAATGTTTAGAAATCTATTTGATTCTTATTTTGGGGCTTTGAACTTTGCATTATAAATTTGCCAAGTATAGTTCAATTCAGGTGGTTGCATAATTTATGTTGTTACAAGTGTAATAAAACACAAACCATAAGTTAATATTTAAAAGTTGTCATAAATATTTAATTTAACACTATATGGATAAAATTTCTACATGGCTATCTTTTTATTTTATTGTTATATTTATTTACCTATAAGAACACTTGTTTTGCCAAATTGGAGTGCTTAAAAGTTATAAAGGATATTTAATTTAACATTGACAACTAAAATACATGTTTGACCATCTCTTTATTTCATTCATTTCCCTATAATATTAGTTATTTTGCTAAATTGGATTGCTAATAGTTACTTTGCTAAATTGAATTGCTAGTTTGATTAATTAATGTCATGCTATTTGTTTTTCAGCATTGCATATCCCTTTCACCCTTTCTTCCATATGGATTAAATTAAAAGTTCCATATTTGTTAACAAAAAGTTCAATGTTATGAGAGATCCATTTCACACGGACTAAGTTAAAAGTCTTCATTTTCCTTTGTATAGTTATTAATAAATCAAAAGTCTTCCTTTTCCTTTTGTATAATTATTAACAAATCAATTACGAAAAGTCGTTAAAGTCGTCTAGATTTATTAAGTATCAAAAGATATCAAATATATTAAGTATTTTAAGATATCAAAAGACTCCAATTTTCCAAAAAAAATCAAAATTAAGTATTGACTAGTAAATATTGAAATAATCTTTATATATAAAGTTAGAAAATGGATGTCATTTCATTATTCAAGAATTATTTGTAAAAAAAAAACTAAAAATTAAATTAATAGCAAAAACTTTAATTCCTTTTTATGAAAGGTGGAAGAGGCTTAGATGTGCATGGAATGTTTCAAATTTGAAGCCAACTCTACAATCTTTCATCCTATGATAATGGCATATCTAAGGCTACCATCTATCCTTCCTTAATATTCTATGAATTATGTCTCTAATACTTCCATATGTTGTAGAATTTAATGCTACCTGGTTAACGAGATGTTGGAATGTCATACAACCTCTACATGGATGAAAAACTATAACTTATTTGGCATGGTTGGATCCTTATATCTTCTTAAGCTTTGGATTGAAATGAGATAGTATGAGAAAGAAGTAAGGAATGTTACAAAGTGGGAGTGTTAAGCAACCCTCGGAAAAGCCATAAAAATTTCCTAGAATCTTAAAGTGGCAAGTTTCTTCCTGAAACATTGCACATTTGTAAGGTTATAGGCATGAACTTATCACTTCAATATTCTAGGTACTTAGTGTTGGTAATCACAAATTATTGTGCCAAGATGAATGAGTGTGAAGTGTTGTATGGCTTAATCTATCCATGGAGTGTGTGTGTGTGTGCGTGCATACAAATGACTTTCAATGTTCATATTGTTCAAATGTTGACATGAAACAATGTCGAGGAAAACAATAACGCGGACGATAAAAAAACAATGTCTGGGAACTCGAAAATTCAAAATTGCTTTCATAGTTTCAGCGAAAAGGCAATAGTTTTAACCGGAACAGGTACGAAAACTTCGGGTGATTCCTGAACACAATTGCACCCAAAATAACGTCATTACTCGTTATTTGTTTGTGGAAGAGAGAGCTGGTTGACTAAAAGTCAAAAGGCATACACTTATATATATATTCCGAAACCTTCGGAAATTTCCAAACACGATTATGTCGGAAAGGGATACAGTTATGAGTCGAAAGGGATACAGGTATGTCGATATAGATAGATAGATTCCGAAACACAGTTGACGTAGGATATTAGAGCACAGTCCACTTGGGGGTAAAAATTCACCATTTTAAAATTATGATTTTTACCAAAAATTACTATCTTCCTACTTTCATGTAATTCTCTATTTTGAGGGAGTAATTACTATTTTCAATTTTTTATTTCCAATTATTTCCCCTTCGGACATTAATTTAGTGTGTGATTGTGATTCCTAGTAGCAATTCCTTTATCACCAAAGTCTAATGGAACTTAATTAATTACGATGCTTCAAATTCCAAATTTTATTTTTATTTTAATATAAAAACTTGAATTTTATTCTTCTTTCTTTGCTCATTATTTATTTTAAAAATACTTTGGCTTTCTTTAACACTTGGTTTATTCTTTCAAGGCCAAACATGGGTATGCACATCCCTCCAATCCTGAAGCCTAGCAGATTTCTTAGGCCAACATAATAGTTGTAATGTTTATGACTTGGCTAGTTTAGGAAATGCTGCTAATGTGTGTGTAGGATCAAAGGTTTACAATATATAAATGATCATACAAATAATAAACGCGACAAAGGACTACAAAGTTTGTATTATGATATCTTTGTGGATTACAAAATGGCCGAATGCGGCTGAATAAACTGACAATATTCGACTAGATCAACAGACAAAGGATCTTAGTCGGAATACAAATAAGCAACTACGATTGAATAAAATAACAACACTCGGCTAGATCAAAAGACAAAAGGATCTTAGCCGGAATACAAATAAGCAACTAAAAGATAATACCTAGAATATCGGAGCACTGCGGAATCAATGAAGAATGATGGAAGACCTAGATGATGTTCCTGGTGACTAGGGTGTTTCTTTCAACACCGAAATCAGTCAACTGGTGTCTTCCTCCTGGAGTACACTGAACTATCTCTCCTGAGATGCACCTCTTCTCCTCAATGACAAGTCATAATCTGCATAATGATAAATTATGTCGCTGACCCTTCCTTTATAGCTTTCCAAAACCCTAAATCATGCTGAAACCCTAATTCATTGTTGACTTCCAAAACCCTAAATCACTGTTGAAACCCTAATTCACTGTTGACTTCTATTTTTAGCTCATAATGACTTAAAAGCGTTTTTAATCATTTTTAGTTCAATGTCACTTTCTGAATATAACACCTGCGACTGGAGTGACCTCTAGTAACCCTGTTTACCCCTCTTTGGCCCTAGCTATAGTCTAACGGGGCGGTTTAGACCATTAAGCCTCCTCTCGGGAGCTCCTATTTGGAAAGGGACATTACAATAGTCAAGTCCAGTTGACCATTATTCAAGTTCATGTCAACAAGTGTAGTTCCTATTACCTAGTTGTTCTGTGAGTGCTTTAGTGGCTCAGTCTTTTACTAAAAACTTAGGGTTTTGTCCACATAGGTAACTATTAGTGACCAGCCAGCACTATGCTCATACGATGAGTGACAAACATTTACTAACAACCTCCCTTTACAAACAGAGGCAGGTAGAAAACCAACAGAGAATGTGTTTTCCCAGATCTTATTTCAAATTTCACATCCAACCAAATAATCAGAGTGACAATTTCCACCATTAAAGAGAATAACAATTCTTCAAATAACTAACACAAGAATTTCATAATATTAAAAAAATTTGTCATGGCAATACAAGGAACAAAAAACACGTATCTAAAACTTAGGAATCATTGGAAACTGTTGAAGGGTGTACCACTTTCCACCCAACCATAGGCACAACTACTCTTGGTGTTTTCTCAATTTGCCACCCCTAGCCAAAGTATGATTCCATGAGAGGATTTCTTTTATTCATCATATGAGACAAGATGAAGGCCACTCTCCTTCACCTATAGGAACTAAGCAAACCAAGTCTTCAATCCACGAAGAAAGGGAGATGCTCTTTCCACAAGAGTTTCAACAACTTTCATACAAAACACAAGGGAGACATTTCACTTCCCAACATCCCCTCAAAGCCATCTCCTCTTAGTTCCTTCATAATTTCTTAGCAAATCACTCAAATTTCGTCGCCCCGTTTATCATCCCGACTTGAAGATAGTTGTTAATGGCTCCTACACCTGGAAAAATTCATTTCTTCACTTCCCTCTGTTTCTCAGAACTAGAAGAGTTTTCTCACACTCTTCTCCACTCTGATTTGGTCTCCAAACCCAACTGTTTGTATTCTCTCTTCTCTGCCCATGATTTCCCCCATTTTCTTTCCTTCTACAGCAAGATTTCCTCGGTCAAATCCCCTAATTCATGGGTCAGCCCAAAATTCTCTAGATGGGTACTCTACCCATCCTTTCATTGATTTTTGAGAAGGACTTCTCAACCACCAGCTTGAGTGGTAATTAAATTTTTCCGGGGTAAATGATAGTCTTGGATTTTGAATATTTTTCTGGGGTAGATGGCAAATGGATACTCAAAGCTACTGATTATTTTACAAAATGGATTGAGGTTGTCCCTACAAGAAATGCAACAAACAAAATCATCATGATCTTTCTAGAAGGAAATATTTTCTCGAGGTTTGGATGTCCTAAGAAGCTAGTTACAGATAACGCTCAGGCATTCAAGTCTGCTTCCATGGTTGAATTTTGCAAAAAATACAACATTAATTTGTCACACTCCACCCCATATTACAACATTAATTTGTAAGATTTCCAATGTAAGGTGAAATGGGTCCTATCAAGATACAGTTGCACAAATACAATTGACTAAGGTGTTTTAAGCGGAATATCTCTATTGGGATTAAGCTCGGATCCAGAGGATTATTGTACAAGCTCAAGGCATGCAATAGAGTCAAATGTGTGACAGAAACGAGAAACTTACTTGAAAATTTGTTTTCCGACAGGTCTAGAATTTTCAAGGAGCAGAGTGCAGAAAAATTAGGCAAAGTTCCTGTTAATAAATTGGATGTAAGGCTCAATGTTTCCAACTGACTGCAATTATTCCACTGCCCATCTGGAATGGTTCCGTGGAGAGAATTGAAACCCAAGTGAACACCCGTCAAGGATTTTAGCCCACAAATGGCAGAAGACGGAATAGGGCCACTCAGTCCATTACTTTCCAGATTGATTTATGTGACTGAACCGACGGTGTTGCAGGTGATTCCATTCCATTTGCACGGAGAAGCGGTAGAACTCTCCCAGTTGTGGAATGCACTGATTGGGTCTAGGAGACCTAACTTTATGCTGAGCAGAATTTGAATTTCATCGACTTGGCTGTTAAACTGTGACAGACATTAGAGGAATGCGATAAGGAAAGCAAGAAGATTCCTGAGAATAGCCATGATGGAAGAAGAGAAGTTGAGAATATTTCCAAGAAAACCAACCAGAAAATCCTTATTTCATGCTTACTGTCCTTACTAGCCAAACATTCCTTTTGATTAATCTCTAATAATCTAAAGTGCAGTTTCCACTTTGAATTTATAAAATAGATTTAGAATTTGATAGGATCGATTTTTCATTTTGTTTAATCTCTGACCTATGCATGTGTAGCCAAATTCCAAAAAGATCACGCACCAACAATGTCTGCGAACTCAAAAATTCAAAAGGCATACACTTATATATATATATATATATATATATATTTCGAAACCTTCGGAAATTTCCAAACATGATTATGTCGAGCTATGAGTCAAAAGGCATACAATTATGTCGATATAGATAGATAGGTTCCGAAATACAGTTGACGTAGGAGATTAGAGCACAGTCCACTCTAAAATCTGATGTTTATTAATCAATGATTTAATTATGCAACCTCCTTCGCGTGTAATATTATATATTTGAAACATTATAATATTCGAGCTAACATACTTAGCGTTCTTCGGAGTCATACACCGAGCTAGAGCTATAGTCTGAACCCTTAAGAGTTGTACTCAGAATCCTTCATAGTCAACTCTGAAAAGGTCAGCTCCTAAAAGGTTTCGAAATTTGAGTTAAACTATTATCATATATATTACATATTATATCAACTCAGGCCATTGCTTCGAGGACTTTGCACTTGAAACGCATGTGCCGCTCTCATTACTCCGACCACTAATCATGAAAGAGCAGAGTTTAATATTATTAAATATATGTGGGAACTTATATTACCCAGGCTTTCAGACTCTGAACGTTCACTCATTTCTCGTTACTCCGATGGCTTGGATCTTCATTCAAATGTTCCCTTCCATTTACTCTGAAGGCCAATGATGAATGAGCATAATTTAATATCTCATATTGTATTGTTTAAATCTCCATTGGCCATCGCACTCC
>SNQJ01S0049526.1:47847-94313 GCA_010110895.2 Picea sitchensis | reverse complement strand
GTTTTTTGATCTAAGAAAGTAGAAATTCAAACACTATTCTAGCTTTGTTGACATGTGGGCATGTGTGGGCCCATTACAAGAATGTGTTTGAACAAATGAAACTAAGAGGGGTCTCGAAAGAGCCGTTGTCCTCTCCTAAAAGTTTTGAAATTTTTTGTTAAAGGGAGATGAGATCGTTTTCACAATCTTTTTCTGATTCTCAAGATCGCTTAGTGGCGTGAGAGAAGAGCATACTCAAGATTGTTACTTGCAACTTCTAGTCCCGAATGTGAGTTTAGATGTGATTACAATCTGATGTTCAACTTAGATTATAAATTAAAGCAAGCCATCCACGTGGCGAAAAGAAAATAAGGGAAAAATTATTTTTATCCACCTAAGTGCCTATGTTTGTTTGACTATCCTCTTTATAAGTTGAGGGGTCTAAGTGGTGCAGTATTTAGAGCATGCATACCATCATTCTTGAGAAGGAAACTGACTTTCCCCACATCCAAAACCTTACAATGAAAAATTTAGTTCCAATGCGCGGCCTTTAGTATAGACAGAGGCGCGTGTGGCACCTGCGCGCGGACCGTATTAAAAACCAAAGCGCATGCGCGCGTCTGTGGGGTGGAATACCCGCGCGTTTGTGATAAGTTACTGAGAAAGAAACTCTGAATGGATTTATCTCGATTCTCCTATGAATCGACTGGTTAGCAGGTCGGCGGAGGCCGGTTTGTGTCCCTGCAAGTTAATAAAACCAAAAGGAAAGCAAAATAAACCCAAATGAGGGAGGATTTGATACCTAACTCCCCAGTGGAGTCGCCAGTCTGTTCGCGTTCAAATGGTCACCAGGTGAGAAAATAGAGAGCGCTTGCATACCCTGTTGGGTCTAGAAGGGCAGAACAGTTGTGGAGCATAGGGTTAAAGGAAACAGAACGAACTATAATCTAATATCAACCGAAAACAAATAACACTGCGAAAATAAACAAAAAACATCAAACACAAAACACAGGGGTCACCAATGGTTTTAGGCTGGTGTATTAATGAAACCGGAGCACGCTGAAGGAAGAGAGAAGAGGTTCCTTCTCCCCCCAACGGAAGGCTCTTTGGGGCCTTCACATAATTTGCTTTCCTTACAAATAAGATGAACTGCGCATAGCAGTGAAAGAACTCTCGGTGATGCAGCTGATGGGTTGTTGTTAAAGGATGAGCCCTTAACCATCTGAACAGCATAACAGTTCTTAGAATCCCTAGCCAAAACATTGTATCCTCATGGCCTTTTATAGCATCTCCTCGGGCGGTCATGTAACCTTATCAAAGTGTGAACAGGGACCCTTTTAGGGTTTATTTAGGTCATTAACCCGCCGATTTTGCAGATCCGGCTCTGATTTGAGAGTCAAATCATCTTGGGAGCCGGTCCGTAAGCGGTTGGGAGGCCGACCTATTCAATTAATGCACCATATTAGTAGATGCACGGGTTTCTGTGTTGACAGCTGCGCGTCGAGCATGCATGCGCTAATAACACGTTTTTGTCCTGCGCATGCGCGTGCGCACCAAACTGCTGTAAAGCGCCCTTCAATTTTTGGTTACTTTGTATAGTTTTTTGCCCTTCTGGAGTGCTGTGAAATTAATTCAGTGCCATGAATGACTTCATTGCTGTTTTGATGTTGCAGAGTTCTTGTCGCCATGTGTAGATGAAATTTCAGTGATAACAATTAGTTATGCATGAATAAATCTAGAGACACTAGAGGAAGACTTAAGGAAATAGGTAGAGTAGTTTCACTAGATAAAAAGACTCCTTCAAATACTAAATTGTTGGTAGGAAAGACTATAAAAGAAGGAAATGCATGTAAGACTCATCGTACACTAATCCTTGTGCAAGACAGGAACCTTGAGACTAGCAAAAGAATTCAAAAATATTCAAGACGTTGTTGAGTAGAGGAGGAAATGCCATCACAAGAATGTTGGAAAATTGAATGTCATTGATGTCAAATTTAGAGGAAGTATAGAAGCCTCTAGAAGTATTGGGTATAATTGAATAAGTCTCCAAAGTGGTCCAATTATGGTGTATATTTAAGCATGGCCCTCATTTTAGGTTGAATAATACTTCAAGTGTATACAAAACCCTCATAGATTGATAGTCCTCGCCATGTTGTTTCCAAAGTAGGTGGTGCACCACGTCGTTCCTCACGGTTGAGAAGTTATGAAGTCATGAAGTTGGAAGCCCTCAAGATTAGTTAAAAAGCCCCTAAATGGTTGCAACAAGATGTTACAGGTCATTAATTAAAGGGTAAAAGAATTATAAAAAGAAAGTATGGGTTGGCCCTAAATTGAAGAAAAGAAGTCACTTGGAAAAGTATAAATACACCTCAATAAGCCTCTCATATTTATACACAAGTTCAATGATTATCTATCTTTCAAGTGATATTTTGGTAAGTCTTTCATAGTATATTCAAGGAATCAGATTTGAGGAAGAAAGGAGTGAAAAAGTCTCAGAGTTTCAAAGAAGGAAGGGTTTCCGGAAACCCTAGTTTAGTTGACCCCCACAGGTCAGGCTATCGGTGTCCCGCGAGGCAACCCCATGGGTTGTTTAGAATTTTTCATGTGAGGCCCCGTGTGATATCTAGAATCTATATAGTGAGTCCAAACCAGATTTGATGAAGGATAATTGGTTCATGTTGCAACAAGGAATGATGTTACAATAGAGTTTCTACAAGATCTGAGTTGGTATGTATCAGTTGTTTCTTCATGAGTAAAGGTATGTCTTTTATGTGCATGGTTGAGGCTTGTATCATGGATGGTATGGCACATGCTTGCGGCATGTCTTAAAGGCCCTTTTTGGTATATGGTTGCATATGGTTGAGGTCCATGTTTTGGTGATATTGATAGATTCTTGAGACATATACTTGGTACTTATTTTATGGATGTTATGGTTCATTGTTAGAGACACATCTTTGTGATATTGGCACATATTTGAGGCATATACTTGGTATATGATCTTGGTTGTTGTGGTGTATACTTGAGGTATATTGTTGAGACATTGACAAATCTTGGATACTTGGCATATCATATGGTATAGGTTCTGGTACATGGTTGATGTACATGGTATGGTTATGGTTATGGTTTTGGTATCCATGTGAGTGGATATGGTTATAGTTTATGGATGATGATATATTAGTGACAGAGATAGTGACAGTGACAGTGACATGGATAGTGGTAGACTTGTTGATCGATTGATCAATTACAGGTTGAGGTGATAGTGGCAGTGACAGTGATAGTGAGAGGTTGATGTATTAGTGACAATAGTAGCTACAGGTTGATCAATAGTAGTGACAGTTTGACTCTACACTTATATTCCAAGGCGATAAGATGGGGAAAGAAAAGGGGGTTGTAGCCTCCTTTTGGTTGATGTAGGAGAACTTAGGGAGTTGGATCTTCCTTCAGGTTAGTGCCTATAAATCAAGGGGTCATAGCCTCCTTCCAGTTGTAGCTACAGAATTTAGGGAGTTGGAGCTTCCTTTAGGTTGGTTCCTATAAATCAGGGGATTGGTGCCTCCTTCCAATTGGTGTTGGAGATATTGGAAGTTGGTGCTTCTAATGAATGTAATATTTGACATATAAGAAATATTTTTTTGGTTTTCTCCCTATTGGGTTTCCACGTAAATCCTGGTGTACAATGTATATGTGGTTATTTGTTATGCTTCGTTGATTGATACTACCCATGACATATTGATGATATACTTTTGATAAAGTTACTGATTACATGTTCTGATTAAAAGTGGTAAAATATTTCATAATATTTATTCACCCCCCCTCTTAGTATTCCAACAATTGGTATCAGAGAAAGTCCTTCAAGAAAACCATCTAACCACTGGAAGGAAGATCATGGAGTACGCTAAGTTTGGAGTACCACAATTTGATGGAAAAAACTATGCCTTCTAGAGAAGAAGAATGAAAACATATATACAAGCATAGGGATTTGATGTTTGGAAAGAAGTAGTATATGTATACACAACGCCTGCCACTCCTCCAAAAGATAGAGATGGAAAGACGCTCAATGAAAAAAAATTGAGGGCCACAAATGTGATTTTGAATGGTCTAGAGCACTTAGTATATGTGAAGGTTAGGAACTATGATTCTGCAGAGGATATTTGGGACATACTTCAAAACATCTACGAAGGATATGCTAAATTAAAAGGGGCCAAGATTCAAACCTATAGAGGTAAGTTTGAGAAATTGAAGATGAAGGAAGAAGAAGATATTGCATCTTACTTTGTACAAGTTTATGAAATAGTAAATGCCATTAAAGGATTGGGAGAATAAATTAAAGAGCCAGTTATTGTCCAGAAGATACTAAGATCTCTTCCAATGATATTTGATCCTAAGATTTCATCTCTAGAAGAAAGAGTGGATCTTGGTATGATAAGCATGGACGAGCTACATGGAATATTTACAACTTATGAGATGAGAACCAAATAGGAAAACCCATCTAGGAAGGAAGCAACATTCAAGGAATCCAAGAAGACCAAGAAGAATAAGCAAAAGTCAAAGTCAGACTGTAGCTGCAGCGATGATTATGATAAAGATGGAGAGATGTCCAACTTCGTAAGGAAGTAAAATAAAGGAACTGAAAAGTACAAAGGTAAGCTTCCTTTTAAATGTTTTAATTGTGGTAAAATTGGTCATTTTACTAATAAATTTCTATATGCTAAGAAAAATAGAATGATGAAGAAGAATAAGTTCCTAAGAAAGAAAAGAAATATCAAAAGGGAGACAACAGAAGAAACAAGAAAAAATTCTTCAAGAAAATTTTACATTCAAAGGAAGAGATTGTTGGTCAACTGAGGGGGGGGGTTGAATCAGTTGTCACTATGCTTAAACAATAATTCCCATTTTAAACTCTTTACAGAATACTCAATGACAATCAAAATAATGTGGGGAATTAAGAAATAGAATATTCAACATCAATCACACACACGAAATATACAGAGACAGATATTTCCTGAGGAAACCCATAAAGGGAAAAACCTCTTCTTCTTGATATGATAAGTAAGCTTTATTTTCTATACATTATCATTCTTATGAGTACCAACTCATTGTGAGGCTACCACCTCTATTTTTCAAGATGAAACTTGCTGAGAGCACCAACTCTCTAGTTTCTCTAGCACCCACTAGAAGGAAGCACCAATTCTCTAAGAGTTCCAGCACCAACTGGATGGAAGCACCAACTTCCAGTCACATAGGCACCAACCTGTATAACATAGAACAATAGTTTTCCCTTGCACCACCCTACCACCCTGGTTTATCTGGCTACAACCAGATGGAAGCTACAAATCCCTGTGTTCAAGAACCCACTTGAAACACTGAGGACAACATTCCTCCCTAGCACCTCCCTACCACCCAGATTATAAAAGCTTCATCACAAAGACTTATTACAATGATACATTATTTATCAACAACTTACCAGTCTCATCACTTTTCTGTTTCACTGCTATGCTTTGTCTACATCAGTGTCTCCCTATTCCCATTATTCTTCGAGCTTTATGTTCTTCTGTTGTGTCTCTACTCATGCACCTCAACTTCCTCTGCCTCTCTCAGATATGCATTTCATTTCTCTGTGCTACGCCTCTTCTTTATTTTTCAACTACTTCACACAACCTTCTTTTACCCACATGAATTCCTCTCCACAATAGAAACCCCTTCTTCTTTTTTCTGCATATATTTATAATGCCAAGTCCTCTACGAGATCATACACCTAACTCTTCGTCCCCTCTGGTAATTACGCTGAGTCTGCTCTTCCTCCATGGCCGTTATGATTAGACTATTCATCATTAGTGGTCATTCCTGAGATTCTTGGCTTCTCTGGCACCTACAGTCTTCAATGTTTTTCCATATATCAATAATCTCTATGATGAGTCTTAATTCCACTGGCAGTTACCTTGAGACTCTTCAGCTCCTCTGGAGATCACCCTCAGATTCTTTGAATTCTCTAGTAGATGAAATTAGTCATTTTTTGCAATTACAATCAGTCTGTCTCTAGCAGTTATTGAGAGAAACACAATGCACTAATCCCTTTTGCGTTTTTTCCCTTCCATAGAAAAACTACACAGTGGGTGCTGGCTCTTCTGGCTAAGCTCATTCCTTTTGCATGACCATCGGTGGTGACCATACCCCTAACCAATCAATTGTTTCACGATTTTGCATTTCGATTAATCCACTGCGAGTCACCTCGATTTTCCCAACTCTTGAAAATCCGAAATTGAGCTTAGAAATTCTATCTCCTTCCCTTCTCCTTCATCAATGTGACCACTAGCTGTGACCATAACCCTATTTGAAAAGGTATTTCACAATTTCGGTGATCTTCGTTATAGAGACTAGCTACGTGCTAGCTCCTCCCTTAACCTTCATCAATGTGACCACCAGTTGTGTCCAGGGACCAAGCAAGAGGGTGCATCGTGATTTCGCGTATTACAAACTCTTTATATGAGTTTCCTCGAAACACCCAACTCGTGAAACTATGAAATACTTCATATCAGATCAACGGTCCAAATCTTTCCCTTTGATCGATGGCTGCGATCAAATCGCGATTTCATGTTTTGTGATTTCCTACTGTGAGTTGCCTCGAATATCTCAACCTGTGAAACTCTGAAATGTTTCATATCAGATAAACGATCAAGATTTATTGGTGATCCTATGGCCCATATCATTTCATGACTTCGCATATTGTGAGTTCCTACAAATATCACCTTTGACTTCTTCAACTCGCGAGTCATTGAAATGTTGATCTCTCGCCACATGTCCTCTAGATCCAATAACCCAGATCATTTCATGACTTCACATAACACATGTTCCTATAACTCTCACCTTTGACTTATTTAGTGCGTGAGTCAGCGAAATGTTGATCTCTTGCAACGTGTCCTCTGGATCCAATGACCCAGATCATTTTGTGACTTCGCATATCGCGAGTTCCTACAACTCTCACCTTTGACTTCTCCATCTCGTGAGTCAACAAAATGTTTCTCTCTCGCCATGTGTCCTCTGGATCCAACAACCCAGATCATTTTGCGACTTTGCATATCATGAGTTCGAGGATGGATCTTGGCCATTGTCCTCTTCGTAGTTATACTAGATTCAATGGTTTCTAGTCCTACGCACTCCAATCCGACGATCGAGGTCTAATATCCTTCTCTACGCACTCCTCCTATCTGGACTTTGATTTGACGACCATCGCATATTCAGGATTGGTGATCCAACGACCACTATTTCTCCTCCTCCTGAGCTTACGCATCCCCCTGACTTGGAAGAATATCTAAGTGTTCAAAGGTCTCGACCTTTGCTCCTCCTATGAGTCCTTCTCTTGGACCTCAACTGCACTTCTGGAAAGCGCAAAGTGCTAGCTCTTCTGAGCTTTGATCTCTACATTTTGTGCCTATAATCATTCCATCATTGTTGTTGTTCTTGCCTGTAAACATGCCATCGAAGTTGATGTTCTTTCCATCAATGACAAGCACACTCTGCCTATAAACATGCCAATAATCTCCCCCTTTTCCATTGATGGCAACCATGAACGGATGCACTATTCTTCTTAGACCTCCAACTGAAGCAGTCCACACACTTCTCTCCCCCTTTGACATCAATTTCAAAGAAAACATGCTCCCCCTGAGTTGTTGCAGTACTAGTCGGAGGTACCAATCTGGATTTATTCTTAACAATTTGTCCTTGTTCATTTATTTTATTCTTAAACACCCATTTGGAGCCAATTACATTCTTATTTGCAGGTCTAGGAACAAGTTCCCAAATATTGTTCTTCTCAATTTGATCAAGTTCCTCGTTCATTGATTTTAACCAATTTTCATCTTCACTGGCTTCATTGAAGTTCTTGGGTTCCACCATGGATACGAAGGCTATATGTGATTGCTTGGTGTTTCTGATTATCCTTCTCTTGGTTTGTACACCTTTGTCTTTCTCACCAATTATTTGACTTGCAGGATGATTCTTTTGAGTAATTCTGGAGGAAGGATTTGAAGTTGTCTGCTGATTTGAGTTTGCCTGAGCATTTGCATATTCATCTGACTTAGAGTGTTCTTGTTTTGGTTCTTGGACCTTTTCATATTCAACTTCACCTATATCCTATGTTGTTGATTCAGTATTGCTCACCTCTCTTATTGGGACTCCTTCATCAACCTTTAAGTCAATGCAATCAACTAATTTGTGCAATTGTTTATTAAAGCATCTGTATCCTTTACTATTGGTAGCATATCCTAAGAATATGCCTTCATCATCCCTGTCATCATACTTACCAAGGTTTTCATTATTATTATTTATGTAGCAATTACTCCCAAAGACTTTGAAGTGTTTGATCGAAGCAGGTCTTCCATACCACGGTTCATAAGGTGTCTTATCACTATGTGGTCTGAGGTGAGCTTGTTAAGAATATGGATTGTTGTGTGTATTGCTTCTACCCAGTAAGTTTGACCAATGTTCTTATCATTCATCATTGACTTGGCCATTTGCTCAACTTTTCTATTTTTTCTCTCAACTACTCCATTTTGTTGTGGAGTTCCTGGGATTGTGTATTCTCTCTTAATCCCATGTTTATCACATAATTCCTTGAAATCACTTGACATAAATTCTCCTCCTCTATCTAACCTCACTGCCTTTAACCTCTTGCCTATTTGATTCTCAGTTAAATCCTTAAATATTTTAAATTTCTCAAATGCTTCATCTTTTTCCTTGAGAAAAGAAACCCAAGTAATTCTGGAGTAATCATCAATGATCAACATAAAGTAGTTTTCCTTCCCTGTGCCTTCTTGTCTTGATGGTCCACATAAATCCATATGAACTAATTGGAGTGGTTTCTCTGTTGAAGTAGAGCTCTTGGATTTGAAATGTGTCATGGTTAGCTTTCCTACTTTATAGGGTTTACACATAGAGTCTTGTGGCTTCGATATTCTTGGAATATCTTTCACTACCTCAAGATTTTTGAGCTTGATTAAGTGGTCAAAATTTAGATGTCCAAGTCTCCTATGCCATAACCATATTTCATCATGTTTTATTATATTACACTCTTCTCTATCTTCGTTCAGCACATACACATTATTATCTGTCCTTACGCCTTTGGCCACCACTTGTCCTGAGTTTACAGACTTTATCTTGCAATCCTCGGAAGTGAACGCCACTTCACATCCTTTGTCACACATTTGACTTACACTGAGCAAATTATGTTTCAACCCATCTACAAGAAGAATGTCCTGGGATTTTCCTTTACCATTATTCAAAGTCACCATCCATTTACCCTTGATTTTACCAGGAGCATCATTTCCAAAAGTTACATTTCCAGATTTTCTTTCACTTAGAGACATAAACTTACTTTTGTCTCCCGTCATATGTTTGGAGCATCCACTGTCAATATACCAGGGGTTCTTTTGTCTTTGAGCTGACATCACTAATCCACACTTATCATTTTCTTTCCTCTTCCAAACCTTGACGTTTTCATAAGAGGGAATCAGATCTGATTCATAGTTCTGTAAGCGACAGTCTGCAGCTTTATGTCCATAATTATGGCAGGTGTAACATTCTGGTTCATTGAATAAGGAATCATAACGATTATTATGCTTAACTTGTGTCCTTTTCCCATCCATCACATGATTTGTAGTCTGTGATTGTTTGTTACTTGGTTGTCTCATTCTTTGTTGCGGCATATATCTATTCCTTGAGTGTTTTAATTGCTCATATCTAAATCTGAAAGAACAGTTTACTGCTTTGTGACCAAAGTTAGAACAAAAAAAACAATATCCATAGAAAAATCCTTTGTACCTGGAAAATGGTTGTATTCTTTGAGCAGGTCAATTTCTTCCATGCTGATGATTTCTTTGTTCTACAGATTCAGTTCTGGTACTTTTCCTTTCACTCTTCCTTGGTGGCTGATTATATTCCTTACTTTCTCCATATTTGTTGTTGTCAATGAATGTAGATTTGACAAACTTAATGGATTATTTGTTGCTTGGCTGACTACAACTTGATCCTTCTTCATAACCCAAAACAGTTTTCAAATTTGGATTCCTTTGCTGATTCAGAATGGTGGTTAATCCTTTTGAGGCTTTACTGCTTGGAATATTTTGGAGATACAATGCTTTGAATTTCTCCATCTCTTTTCTGGTTTTTACTACCTCTTCTTCCAAGGCTTCACATCTTGCCTTCTTCCTTAATAATTGTTGTTTCAAAATGTCCTCTAGTTTCTTTCCCTCTTCTAACTCTACCTTTAGTAGGGAAAATTCTTCATCATGTTTTTTAGCACTCTTTTCAAACTGCATCAACAACTCTGTTTTTTTTCTCTCTTCGAGTCTGAGTCTGTCAATATCTTCTAAGGCACCGATTAGTTCACCTTCCATATTAACCACAACTTCTTCAAAATTAACATCACTTCATGTGTCTTGATTATCATAATCCTCTTTGGCCATAAGCACAAAGTCATTAACCTTATCATCATAGGAAGAATAACTATCCATGTCTTCTGAAGAATCATTATTGTTTACACATAAACTTTTCTTTTTACCAAATCTCCTAGGTATGTAATTATTTTCACCTTCAAAATTATAATCCTTCTTCTTGTGTGGACACTTAGATGAAAAGTGACCTATCTTTCCATAGTTAAAACACTTGAAGGGAAACTTGCCTTCATACTTGTTTGATCCTTTCTTTAGTCTTCTCATAAATTTTTCTTCAACTTCATCAGGATCAGAGTCCTCATTCTTATCTGCTTTAAAAGAAGCTTCTCTAGTGTTGGATTTATCTTTACCTATCCTCATTTCATATGCAATCAACGTTCCTAGAAGTTTATCAAAATCCAAATCTTTTAGATCATTGAGTTATTATATAGCAGAGACCTTTGGGTTGAATCTATCTGGCAGAGATCTCAAAATTTTCTAGACTAAAGAGGCTTCCTCAACTTTTTCACCAAGAGCTTTCATTGCATTTACTAGTTCTTCAACTCTTAGAAAGTACTTTCCAATAGTTTCATCTTCGTTCATTTGTACCTATTCAAACTGTACTCTATAGGTTTGAAGCTTGGCATCCTTTACCTTCTCAGTACCTTCATAACTGCTAATGAGTTTGTCCCAAATGTCTTTGGCATTTTCTAAGTGCATAACTTTTACAAATTTTGCTTCTGCAAGCCCACTCAGAATAGCATTCATAGCCTTAGCGTTGAAGATGAATTCTATATTTTCATCCTTTTTAGCTAGTACAACTGGCTTTACATAACCGGTCTCTACCACATCCCAGACATCTACACCTAAAGCCATTATGTAGGTTCTCATCCTAACTTTCTAGAAGGAAAATTTTGTTCCATTGAACAGAGGGGCCTTGTTATTTGAAGATCCTTCACGACTAGTCATGTTTAAGCTCTTCAGATCTACCCTTAGATAAAAGGGGTCGGCTCTGATACCAATTGTTGGTCAACTAAGAGGGGCGGGTGAATCAGTTGTCACTGTGCTTAAACAATAATGCCCATTTTAAACTCTTTACAAAATACTCAATGACAATCACAATAATGTGGGGAAATAAGAAATAGAATATTCAACATCAATCACACACACGAAATATACAAAGACAGATATTTCCTAAGGAAAACCATAAAGGGATAAACCTCTTCTTCTTGATATGCTAAGTAAGCTTTATTTTCTATACATTATCATTCTTATGAGCACCAAATCATTGTGAGGCTACCACCTCTGTTTTATAAGTTGCAACTTGCTCAGAGCACCAACTCTCTGGTTTCTATAGCACCCACTAGAAGGAAGCACCAACTCCCCAAGAGTTCCAGCACCAACTGGATGGAAGCACCAACTTCTAGTCACACAGGAACCAACCTGTATAACAGAGAACAATAGTTTTCCCTTGCACCACCCTGCCACCCTGGTTTCTCTGGCTACAACTAGATGGAAGATGCAACTCCCTGTGTTCAAGCACCCACTTGAAACACTGAGGAAAAAATTCCTCCCTAGCACCTCCCTACCACCCAAATTATAAAATCTTCGCCACAAAGACTTATTATAGTGATACATTATTTATCAATAGCTTACCAGTCTCATCACTATTCTGTTGCACTGCTATGCTCTCTCTACATCAGTGTCTCCCTTCTCGCATTATTCTTCGAGCTTTATGTTCTTCTGCTCTATCTCTATTCATGCACCTCGACTTCCTCTGCCTCTCTCAGATATGCATTTCAGATCTCTGCGCTATGCCTCTTCTGTATTTTTCAGTTGTTTCACACAACCTGCTTTTACTCGCGTGAAATCCTCTCCACAACAACAACCCCTTCT
The DNA here is from genome assembly GCA_010110895.2 of Picea sitchensis. Lineage (NCBI taxonomy): Eukaryota > Viridiplantae > Streptophyta > Pinopsida > Pinales > Pinaceae > Picea > Picea sitchensis. The sequence continues at coordinate 82,011 of SNQJ01S0049526.1, read as the reverse complement.
TCTCTGTTCTACGTATATTTATAATGCCAAGTCCTCTGCCATATCATACACCTAAATCTTTGTCCCCTCTGGCGATTATGCTAAGTCTATTCTTCCTCCATGGATGTTATGCTCAGACTGTTCATCATTAGTGGTCATTCCTGAGATTCTTTGGCTTCTTTGATAGCTACATTCTTCGACATTTTTCCATCTGTTAATCGTCTCTATGATGAGCCTTTATTCCACTGGCAGTTACCTCGAGACTCTTCAGCTCCTCTGGTGATCACCCTGAGATTATTTGAATTATCTGGTAGATGCAATCAGTCCTTTTCTGCGGTTACAATCAGTCTGTCTCTAGTAGTTACTGAGAGAAAATCAATGTGCTCATCACTTTCATGTTTTTTCCCTTCCTGAGAAAAACTACACAGTGGGCGCTGGATCTTCTAGATAATCTCATTTCTTTCACATGACCATCTACGGGGACCATACTCCTAACCAATCAGTCGTTTCACAATTTCGCATTTTGGGTGATTGACTGCGAGTCACCTCAATTTTCCCAACACGTGAAACTCTAAAATGGAGCTTAGCACTGCTAGATCCTTCCCTTCTCCTTCATCAATGTGACCATTGGCTGTGACCACAGCCCTATTCGAAAAGGTATTTCACAATTTCAATGATCTCCATTGCAGAGCCTAGCTACATGCTAGCTCCTCCCTTAACCTTCATCAATTTGACCACCAGTTGTGTCCATGGACCAAGCAAGAGGGTGCATCATGTATTGAGTATCGCGAACTCTTGTTATGAGCTGCCTCGAAACACCCAACTCATGAAACTCTGAAATACTTCATATCATATCAACGGTCCAGATCTTTCCCTTTGATCGACAGTTGCGATCAAATCGCAATTTCCTACTGTGAGTTGCCTCGAATCTCTCAACTCATGAAACTCTGAAATGCTTCATATTAGATCAACGATCGAGATTTATCAGTGATATGACGGCCTAGATCATTTCACAACTTCGCATATCACGAGTTCCTACAACTCTCACCTTTGACTTCTTTAGCTCGCTAGTCAGCGAAATGTTGATCTCTCGCCACGTGTCCTCTAGATCCAACAACCTAGATCATTTCACGACTTCTCATATCGTGAGTTCCTACAACTGTCACCTTTGACTTCTTTAGCTCACGGGTCAGCGAAATGTTGATCTATCACCATGTGTCCTCTAGATCCAATGAGCCAGATCATTTCATGACTTCGCATATCGTAAGTTCCTACAAATCTCACCTTTGACTTCTCCAGCTCGTGAATTAGCGAAATGCTGCTCTCTCACCACATTTCCTCTAGATCCAATGACCCATATCATTTTTTGACTTCACATATCACGAGTTTGAGGATGGCTCTTGGCCATTATACTCTTTGCAGTTATACTGGATCCAACGGTTTCTAGTCCTACGCGCTCTACGTGCTCCTCCTGTCTGGACTCTGATCTGATGACCATCTGGTATTCAGGATTGGTGATCCAATTGCCACTATCACTCCTCCTCCTGATCTTACGCATCATCCCAAATTGGAATAATATCTAAGTGGTCAAAGGTCTCGACCTTTTCTCCTCCTGTGAGTCCTTCTCTTGGACCTCAGATGCACTTCTAGAAAGCGCAAAGCGCTATCTCTTTTGAGCTTTGATCTCTACATCCTGTGCCTTTAATCATTCCATCTTTGTTGTTTTTCTTTCCTGTAAAAATTCCATCGATGTTGTTGTTCTTTCCATCATTGACAAGCCCACTCTACCTGTAAACATGCCAACAGAGATTTCGCCATATGATGAGGATGATTATAGAGAAAATGACTCAAAAAATGTACTCTTTATGGATAATGAAAATGATGAACAAGATTATGAAAAAGAAGGTGAAGTTGATCTTAGAGAATAACTAATCATTGATTTAGAAGAACCAAAAAGAGAAAGGAAGAAAAAAAAATCACTCAAGGGAGAATTGCTTATGCTAACGTAGGATTTTAAAAATCCTAACTCTAAAAAGGATCAACATATGATTACGAACCTGAAATTCCAAGTTGAATAAGCTAGAAGGATCAAAGATATACTCAGAAGTGGGATGGAAGAAAAGGAAAAGGAGAAAGAGAGATTATAAACTAAAATGGTTTAACTAAGGAAGGAAATTCAAAAAAGAGATATGCAGTAGAAAATCACAAAAATATTGGATAAAATCATCAGCGCTCAAAGACCGTTTCATGACAGGTATAGACTGGGATACAACCAAACACATACAAATAAGGTTTCGAACTCTATGACTACAGAAGAGGAAGAATAACAAAGGACTTATGCAGAAGTCACCATAGGATTCTCTAAGAAGGAAGAATGCAAGCCTTCACAAGAGAATGATCAGGAAGACAATTACAAAAGGATGTCACCATCTAGAAGACCCAGGTTTCAGAATCAAAGAAATAAATAAGAAAACTACAAAGGAACAACACCATTCAAAATATCTCCCAGGTATCAAGCTATCTTTCTTGGTTCATGTTATTCTTGTAACAATTTTGGGCACAAAGCTATAAACTGCAAAGCTTAATGCTAAGAACATAAGCAACTATGAAGGTCACCCTAGAATTAATCATCTCAGAAAGCCTCATGAAGCATACAACAAAAACTATAACATTTTTGGCTCATTAAATGATGAAGTAGAATGTTATAAATGCAATAATTTTGGACACATGGACAAAGATTGTAGATTGACAATTCCTCCAAAGGAAAAAAAGAAGGAATTCAACAATTATAAAAAAGGACCATCAAGAATTTGGATCAGGAAGTAGAATAAACTAAATGTTGAATAATTTTTCCTTGCATTATAGGCACAAAGAAGAAGAAGTGATTGGTATGTTGACAGTGTTTGTTCAAAACATATGACAGGTGACAAGAACATATTTATAACTTTGAAGAAAGAAATGGAGGGATCATTTTCATTTGGTAATGACAACTCATCCAGAATTATAGGGAAAGGAACAATGAAGCTTGGAAGTAAGGATGCCAAGGTAGAAAATGTCCTACTTGTTGAAAACATGACGCATAATTTGTTGAGTGTGAGTCAAATGTGTGATCAAGAACATAGACTTATATTTGACTTCAAGAAGTGTGAGATAAGGAAATAAGGATCAGGAAAGTTGGTGGCTACAATGGTAAGAAATCCAAACAACATATACATATTAAATGAGATTCTAAAAGAAATATATTTCTTGAGAAGGGAAAATGAAAGTTGGATTTGGCACAGAGGAATGGGACACATGAAATTTGACAATCTGGTCAAGATTTGCAGAAAGGAGGCAGTAAGAGAAATGACTGAAATTTCAAAACCAACCAATATTATGTGTAAGAATTGTCTACATGGAAAAAAAAAATAACAAAATTCATATTAAAGGAATACTCTACAACAAAGCCATTGGAAATTGTGCACACTGATCTATGTGGACCAATGAGAAAAAAAGGACTAAATGGTGAATAATACTTCATGCTACTTATTGATGACTATACAAGGATGGTTGTAGTGTCTTTTCTAAAAAAAAATTAGAGGCATTCAAAATTTTCAAAATATTCAAGGAGATGGTTGAAAATGAAATGGATTTGAGAATTAAGTGCTTAATATCAGACAACGGAGGTGAATTCATATCAAAATAATTCATGGAATTCTTTGAAGAGAAATGAATAAAATGTAAATTCTTGACAGCTAGGACACCTCAACAAAAAGGAGTCGTTGAAAGGAAGAATATAACTGTAACATAGATGGAAAGAACCATGTTGAAGGATTCAAAGTTAAGAAATATCTTTTAGGTACAAGCAGTGCACACAACTGTTCACATATTGAACAAAGGAATGCTCACAAGTAACAGTGATAAAACACCATATGAGTTATGGAAGGGAAGACTAACAAATGTCAAACATTTTAGAGTATTTGGAAGCAAGTGATACATAAAAATAGAAGATGGCAGAGTTGGAAAATTTGATTCTTGAGTTGATAAAGGCATATTGGTTGGTTATTCAAGCAAAATAAAGGAATACAAATGTTGCAATTTGAGACTCAACAAGATAGTGAAAATTATAAACGTAAAAATTGATGAAGAAGATGTACCAAAGATCAAAGAAGAAATGAAAGATCCAAATGAACAGGAAAGAGAAGAAGAACTAAAAGAAGAAGAGGTAGAAGAGAAGAAGATTAACAACAAGAAGAAGAACAAAGCAGAAAAATAAGAAAATGACCAGCACAATTGTTTGATGTCCTCTAGGAAACCTAACCGTCGGGTTCAAAAGAATCATCCACCAGAATAGATTATTGGAGATAAATATGTAGGAATAAAAATCGAAGGAAGTAAAATATTGCGTACACTAGAGGAGAGACATATTGCACTACTATCCACAATTGAAACCATCGCCTTTGAGGAAGCCAATAATGACGAACATTGGGTCAAGGCCATGGAAGAATAACTACATCAAATAGAGAAGAATCAAACATGGGAACTTGTGCCAAGAATGAAGAACAAAAATGTAATTGGTAAAAAATGGGTGTTTAGAAACAAACTAAATGAAGATGGATAGGTAACCAAAAACAAGGAAATATTGGTATGAAAACAATATGCTCGAGTTGAAGGAGTATATTTTGAAGAAACTTTTTCCCATGTTGCCAGAATGGAAGTAATGAGATTGATGTTGGCCTATGCATGTTCCAAGAGAATCAAGGTATATCAAATGGATGTAAAATCAACATTTCTAAATGGTGAATTAGAAGAAGAAGTCTACATTGAACAACCAAAAGGGTTCCTACTATTAGAAAGGGAAGATTATGTTTGCAGATTGAAGAAATATTTGTGTGGACTCAAGCAATCCCCTAGAGCATGGTATTCAAGATTGGATAGGTATTTGCAGGAACAAGGATTCAAAAAAGGTAATGCAAATAGAAATATCTATGCGAATATTGATAGTAACAACATACTCATCATTGAAGTATATGTGGATGACATTATATTTATAGGTGATCATGATGGGATGAGTAAGAAGTTTTCCCAAGACATGCAGAATGAGTTTGAAATGTCACTACTTGGTGAATTAACATTATTTTTGGGACTTCAAATATTTCAGCTGGATGAAGGCATTTTCATTTCACAAACCAAGTACATCAAAGAAATGTTGAAGAAGTTTGGAATGAAATATTGCAAACCAGTAAGTACTCCTATGGTGACCGATTGCAAGTTAAGAAAATATGATGAATCTAAGGAAGAAGATCAGAGACTCTATGTATCGATGATTGGAAGCCTACTCTATGTGACAACTTCAAGAGAAGATGTAATGCAAGCAGTTCGACAAATTGCAATATTTCAAGCAGTATCGAAGGAAACTCATGTCTTAATAGTAAATAGGATATTCAGATATATTAAAGGAACAATAGAGTTTGGGTTGTGGTATCTGTTGAGTGCTCAACACACCCTAAAAGTTCTATGACCATTTCCTTTTGGGTACCACCTTGTTTTCCAACTTTGATTGTTCTTGCCTTGGTCTAAGATTGATAATTCGCTTATCTTATATGGTTCATGTCTTAAGTTTCTCTTGAACATACAACAATGACTACTCAAGGAATCACTGACCCAGAATTTTCCTGACTCCCTAGGGAAGTTCAGCATCGGTGAAATATTAAGGTGGAAAAAATCATTTTGAGAAGTCAAAGTAGTCGAGTACCAACCTTTGTCGGTGTCAGACGATAGTAGTGTTTCTTTCTTATGAACAACCTCAGAAAGGATTTCGTCGAAGGCCGACCCTTTCAGGTTCGGTAGAAAAGTGCGATTATAAGCGCCACGCATGGATAAAGTGACACTGTCGAACGTCGAACTCCCGAAACAAGTTCAGTATCAGCGAGGGAAAACTAATTGTTTCCCTGACATGATAATTACTCATGCCACCCAGTATCGACAACTGTGGCCTCTAGTCTTTTCTCAAGTACTTTCGGTGCAAGTGAGAATCCAAGTATGATTCTTATCCATTAGCCGAATGTCTTTCCATGATTAAATTTTTTTTGTTTTCAATAACCAAAGTCAATAATTCCACAGAAGTATTAATTGATATCAAATATTTTACAAAGAAAAGCGTTAACAGACTCACGATGAAATAACGTTGATCCCAAAATATATAATAATTTACGTAAAAGACTTGAATAAGAATACATCTTTGTTTCACATCCGAAAGAAGCATGATACATTCAAACACCTTCTTTTCTTTTTATATACAAAATCAAAACTTCCTCCAAGCTTGCTTTACATACGATTAGACAACCCCAATGACTCGACTAACTGACCCGGTCGCCGTAAGATTACAAAATCTTACAAAAAGAATAAAGACAAGAAGATGTTAAGAAACACTTCCAAGAACGTGGAGCGAGAACCTGCCAACTATATGTCTCTTGTGCGCTGGACCTCTCTCATATTGTCTTTCACATTTTGTGATGTCTTATGTTCCGCTGTCGCTACCATCCGCTGCACCTTGTGCAACTTCACAATCATGTCTTATGCTTCCCGAAGTCATGTCTGCAGCCAAACGGTGCTTCTAGCGCGACCTCACAACAACGGTAGCCCCTAGTTTTTTACGGCCAACTAACGTCGCATTTCTCTATTCTCTTGGTAGAGGTTGGATATTGCAAGTTGAGCCTGCTCTAATTGCTGAGCGGAATTTTCAACGAGAGTACCCAGTGTTTCTGCCCTCCCCTCTCTTCTCCTACCTCCTTTTCTAGTGGTCCCGACCAACTTTGAACGGTTTTTAAGTATCAGAGACTCCTTAAGGGTTGGACGTGCACTCTTTTCAGCCTTGGGGCGGTCCTCCTCTCCTTATCAAGCTTTCTTCCTAGGCCTTCCTCTTCTCCATGTTTTCGGGTCCAGAGAAGGAACATCCTCTAGATTATCCCTTTCGGACGTATCTATGACCATCCCTATCTCCTCCGTGGATGCTAAAATTTCCTCTGGGCATATACCCGTACCTCTCGTTGGAGTCTCAAGTACACAAGAAGCCAACAAGAAAGAGTCCCAGCCTCCAGGCACACTGGGGCTGAGACCTGGCACTTCAGCTGCCTCGTAGACCTTGTCCTGTGTTTGAAGGGGACCCCATAATTGAAAAAAAATGTAAGGAACTCAAGGAGTCTGCAGATGATAAATAATTTCTGAACAGGAAGTCGCCAAGATGAACTTACCGAACTAGAATTCCAGAGAATACGAGCTTGACATATACGTAGAATTTCTCACAAAGCTCCTAGAATTTAAAGAGAAATCAAGGAGCGACACTAGGCATGCCAACATAATACCCATGCCTCGTGACATGATGTTTGGAAAAATCGGCACGCCACATCTGATCGACGGATGTGATCCAGAACATGAAAGTGTTGTTGATCGAGGTTGCAGGAAAACGTTTGGTACGATCCTTTCGATCCTTTTGAATTTATGAACCTCTGTTATTGATGAATGATGCTTGGCACGCTTGGTGGTATGGTTTATGGAGGAATTTAATGACTTTATCTGTACGATATCTGACCTCTTGGAAGCACACACGTGCTTAACTCATCCTTGACGCCCTTTTTTCGACCCCAAAGGTCAAGTAATTACTATGATAATTTATACATTCATGACTATCGCATTTAATTAGCCACACTATGGCATGTTGATGTATTCATTTAAACCAAATAGGAGCAACGACTTCACAAGTCATTCAAAGGAAGCATTTGGGATCACGTAAGTATTAAAAATGACCGAGACTAGCAAGCTACGCAGCTACGTGTTCATCTTTTGTTTGTTTATGTCTTATCATAGGTTGCTTAATCGCTAAAGTACTTATGTTTTAATTGGAGGAAGAACCTTCCCAATTACCGACTAGAGTCCATCCTATGATCCTGCTAGAGAACCGAAAGAAACACTGAAACTAAATAACTGAAATGATGAAGTATGTCAGGCTCCCCGATCTCGGCATCCCCGATATGTTGAACGACCTAAACGAAGTAATCAAGCTATACGCCAAACAAGATGCTTCATGGGTCGAAGGATATGGAAGGCTCATCGATGCAAAGCCAGGGAAAGTGCAAAAGTTCGTAGGATATCCAAACAAATCTCCGAACCATGCTTCAACAATTGAACTTCAGTCTCGCAAAGTATCGGGCGCACACGACAGACATCAGAGGGATATATGCAGCTCCAATGGAACAACACAGATTTCCATGGGCCAACACCTATGAAGAACTCTTTATCAAATGGTCTGATTATGAAATAAGCCACCCTTTTTAAAGAAACATCTTGGGTTGACTATTGAAAGAATGTTAGATGATAATGCCATGTGGCGATTTTTTATTAGCTCAAATTGTATTTAGTTGTTAATTATTGTTAAACTTTATATTATAAATAGAGACATCGACCAATGTGCCAGGGGTGGATGGTTGTTGTAAGAACTCTTTATTTCTGGTTGTTGATAATTATTTTGAGACGACTGTGAATTGAGAAGTCCTTCGGAACTAAAGACAAACTATTTTCATCAGAGATGTATCTGGTTGGAGTTGGAGAAGAATTGTTTCCTTTCGTGTTCCACGAATGATGCAGTAAATGAGTAAGAGCAATTAATTATGTTGTCAAGTTATCTAGAGCAATGTCTTTATGTTCTTTTCTTTAAAAGATGAGAATAAATCGTTGTATTTTTATGTGATGAATGTATTGGTAGATGAATTATTTTTCTTACCGTGATCTTGATTACATATATGTTTCTTTTCCTTTATGCTAAATAGTTTACCTCATCTATGTGATGAATGTTCTGGTAGATGAATTATTTTTCTTACCGTGATCTTGATTATATGTGTGTTTCTTTTCCTTTCTACTAAGTAGTGTACCTCATCTATGTGATGAATGTCATGGTATATGAATTATTTTGCTTACCGTGAGCTTACTTACATATGTGTTTTCTTTTCTTCAAGTAGTTTGTTTTTCTCAGACAGTAGTTGAATGCTCTTTTGGCTAAAGTATTAGTACTAGGACCTTTGGCATAGAATCATTGTCTGCATGCTTGAGCAGTGGGTTATCCCAAGCTCGACCTCTTCCCAATAGTTAAAAAAAAAAAATTGTTCTTTGTCAAGTTGGTTTATACTGGCTTGCACATTTCGTACTAGTCCCACCCAAGAGAAAATACAAAGAAGAACTGTCCTAACTGAAGGAAGAGCCTTCACCAGAAAACACAAAAGCTCATCAATAATTTGGCCAGATTGTAAGATCTAGAGAGCCATTCCACTCCAAATGTTGCAGAGTCTAATTGGGCCTCGGTGGCGGGTTTGGTTCCTACTGTTGAGTCAGGGGATTTAGGCACCATCAACAGAATTAATGCTAGAAGGAGGGCCTAAAGAATGAATGTTTGAATATGTAAGTTACATAACATTTCGAACATCCTATAGATTCGTAACGGCCCACATGCATGGCTAGTCATCCAACAGACAACCCACCTTTACCGAGTACTCCCTGTTATAACCCTATAATTCATAGGATCATCTGTTGACTGGAAAATTTTCACTCTGGATGTATTTTGGCTTGCAAATAATATTTCATCTCTGCAAACTATTTTCAAGGAAAGGAAAAGAAAAGAAAATTCATGGTTGTTGACGCTGAGTGGTTTTTCCTAACCCCATAGAGACAAAAGCAAGGGAAGTAGTGCATCAAACCCTCAAAAAGGTCATTAAGCCTAATTTTTTCCTCATATACTACATTCGTGCCCAGAGAATAAAGAACGCGCTTAGATTGACGGTCGATCTAGTGGTTCATAGATCAATGGCTAACAGTNATTGCGCACAGATCTATGGTTGTCATGGAAGCATGCAGATGGTTTTTCTATAGGCAATTCTAGACCCCCTCAATCGTTCTGCCATTAACGGTGGGGTGGGGGTCCGAAATGAGGCATTTGTTCCAGCAGGCCCTATCCCAACGTGTCATCCATCCATTGCATCAGGCCTCCTCTGCTCCATGCTACATGCTTCATCCACGTTGTGCCTATCAATCCCTCACCCTTCATTCCTTCAACCCTTCACCAATCTTACCCCTCCACGAATAAACAAACTCGGGATAAAAACATTAGGTTAATAGTTATGATTAGACCTGTTAATGATAAATTAATTAATTAATAATTGAGCTAGCGGGTTAGTTATTAATCAATTGCTAATTAATTAGATTAGTAGTTAATTTAGTTTATTAGAATTAAAATGTTAACATATAATAAAAAAATTAGAAATAAAACAAATTAAATAAAAAATTATAATAAACAAACNCCCGCGCGCTTGTGATAAGTTACCGAGAAAGAAACTCTGGATGGATTTCTCTCGATTCTCCTGTGAATCGACTGGTTAGCAGGTCGACGGAGGCCGGTTTGTGTCCCTGCAAGTTAATAAAACCAAAAGGAAAGAAAATAAAACCCAAATGAGGGAGGATTTGATACCTAACTCCCCAGTGGAGTCTCCAGTCTGTTTGTGTTCAAATGGTCACCAGGTGAGAAAATAGAGAGCGCTTGCATACCCTGTTGGGTCTGTCAGGGAAGAACAACTGTGGAGCATGGGGTTAAAGAAACAAAACAAACTACAATCTAATATCAACTGAAAACAAATAAAACCGTGAAAAGAAACAACACAGATCAAACACAAAACACAGGTGTCACCAATGGTTTCAGGCAGGTGTATTGATGAAACCGGAGCACGCTGAAGGAAGAGACCAGAGGTTCCTTCTCCCTCCAACGGAAGGCTCTTTGGGGCCCTCACATAGTTTTCTTTCCTTACAAATGAGAAGAACTGAGCATAGCAGTGAAAGAACTCTCGGTGATGCAGCTGATGGGTTGTTTGCAAAAGGATGAGCCCTTAACCATCTGAACAGCATAACAGTGCTTAGAATTCCTTGCCAAAACAGTGTATCCTCACGGCTTTTTATAGCAGCTCATCGGGCGGTCACGTAACCTTCTCAAAGTGTGAACAGGGACCCTTTTAGGGTTTCTTTAGGTCATTAACTCACCGACTTAGCGGATCCGGCTCTGATTTGAGGGTCAAATCAAATTGGGAGCCGGTCCGTAAGCGGTTGGGAGGCCGACCTATTCAATTAATGCGCCATTTTAGCAGATGAGCGGGTTTTTGTGTTGACATCCGCGCGTCGAGCGCGCATGTGCGAATAACACGTTTTTGTCCTGCGCATGCGCGCGCACACCACACTGCTGTAAAGCGCCTTTCAATTTTTGGTTACTTTGTATAGTTTTTGGCCCTTCTGGAGTGCTGTGAAATTAATTCAGTGCCATGAATGACTTCATTGCTGTTTTGATGATGCGGAGTTCTTGTCGCCATGTGTAGACGAAATTTCAGTGATAACAATGGTGAATTCTCCTTTTTCTCTGCTACAGAAAGAAAATAAGCTTTTCTAAGCTTTGATACCACTTGACATGTATCAGAGTTCTCTTTTCCTCTTTCTGCCTCTTCCTGCCTGAAATATACAGACAAGAATCAAGCTCTGATACCACTTGACGTAGGCACGCCCGTTAGGCACGTCCGCTCACAGGATCTTTCCTCCTTCCTCGGCCAGAAGAACTGAAAGGTTCTTCTATTTCCCTATCGGGAAATTTTCACCCACAACACTCTCTCATGGGTTCTCCCTTTCTTTTTGATCAACTTCGGCCTTTTGTTATCGGGGTTCCTCCTATCAGAATTTTGGCACTTGTGATGTCCAAACAACTTGCTTTACCGATTCCCGATCCCCGATACGCTCAAATTCCCGTTAGCCCTCCAGGCTAAGCTCTTGGTCCACGTGACCTCCCCTTATATGACCGCAGTCATATTCCTCATCGGGGTTCTGGGGTTTCTAATGCCAAAATGCAATCATCCTCAGGATTCACGATCCCTCGAATCCCAATGCGCTCTTTACGTGTTATCCCTCTTGGCTATGGACTTTGGACCATATGACCGTTATCTCCGTGACCGCAGTCTCATCCCTCATCGGGGCTATGGGGTTTCAAATGCTGAAAAACACTTGCCCACGGGATTCCCGATTCCTCGAATCCTAACTCTCCGGTTTGTTGACAGCTGGCCCCACGGTGGCACCTTCCTCCCTGTCCGGGTTCCAGACTTCACGATTCCAAAATGCATAAACACCTTGTAACCAGGATCCCCGATATCCCAATGACCCAAACACCGATAGACGACTTCCTTGTCGAGACTTTTCCTGATGGCTCCGATTGCTTCCAGGCGTCCTTCCCTGATGGACGGTCCTGGTTAACTCTCGGGATTTCACGATTTCTAATGTCCTGGACGTCTCGTCCCTAGGACTCGCGAAATGCCGAACTCCAACTCCCTTCAGATCTCTGACACGCATCTCAAATGAATGGACGGTTCAGATCAGTCCTCGTTGTTTCAAGACTTTACAAGACCATGAACACTCACTTACCTAAACCCCAATGACCACATCCCCGATCTAGACGACCACATGACACATGTCCTCCCTGAGATCCTCTGGCTGTGATCCTTCCATCGTTTCGGGGTTCACCTAGTCACGGATTCTTGTCTTCTGAATCTCTGAAATGCCGATGGACTCTTGATCCCTGCCACCTGTCCCAACAGATGGACGACTCTGAACTCGTCGGGATTTCAAGACTTCTTATGTCCCGACTCTCACGACCTCAGGAACTCTCATTTCCCGACTCCCGACGCCTTGATATCCCGACGCCTCTTGGGGTTCTTACTCTTCTCACGAAGGTTTAAACCCTGTGAAACTCCTGTCAAATCAGACGGCTGATGGGTAACTGATCAATGATCCAACGACTCATGACCCCCCTAGAGCTTGAACTCCGAGCACGGTCGTAACCTCCTCTCTTCTTTGACAGATCCAACGGCTGATGGGATTTCACAAATCTTCTCCATAAGATCCTAACCGTCGATCTCTTCCTCTTGGATGTCTTCTACGGGTGAACCCAATATTCCTCTGTGAAAACTGGTCCTCCTACGCGTAACTTTGCAGCGCCTATTCAAACACTCCACGACACAGACTCTCTGTGCTTTTCTTCAGCGAGCTTGGAAGCTTTATCCCTCCTGAGCTTTCTCAAACTTTCAACCTCAAAGAGGGTCCTTGCACGCACTCCTTGTGGCAATCCTCAAACACCTCCAAGTGATGAGTTCTTTCGACTCTGCACACACCTGCAGCAGCAGTCCTTCAATACTTCGCTCAGATTCACAACTTATACTCTCCTTAGCCTGCACACTCCTTGCATGGCTCTTATAACCCAATCTCACTTCTGGGTGAACAAGAGTTAAACTATCTGAGCCTTCTGTCAATGCACTCCTTGCGGATGACTTCAACTGTACTCCTTGCAGGAATCCTTGCTCAGATAGAGAAACAATTGAAACTCATTTCTTCTACTTCCTTTCAGAGTTCAATCTCAACACATGAAATCATATACACATCATAACAGAAAATGCATAACAGGAAGTAAATACTCATGAGCATAGCATTCAACATACATACACAGAGAACAAACACAACGCCATGAACTTGAATCAATTTCTTCTATTAATCCAAATAACTATACATGGGTGTTTCTACACAACTCTCTGCTTCTCTTCTCAATGCTCAGAATGCTTCTAACTATGTTACAATGCACAATGAGGGTGTCTATATCCCATTTCCCTCTTTTCTTCTAAAACTGTCTAATCTAGAATTAAAAAATCCTATCTACCTTCATTAACTACTATAAATGCCTCCATCTACTTCAGACGAGAGCGGGGCGATCAAGGTCTAATTGCATTATACCAAGGTGCCTTCATTAAATGATCTCATTTATATTTGGTGCATCAACTTCAAGGGAAAATTCAAAATTTTGGCTGGGCTTGTCCAGCTGTCCTTCGTCTTCCGCGCTGGCTCGCTTGAGGCGAGGGATGCTCCTGCATCAAAAAATTTGCAGTAATAGCCTATCAATCCTAAGAATCCTCTAAGTTTGTTCAAGGTTTTGGGAATTGGTCATTCCCTCATAGCTTTAATTTTTTTAGGGTCCAATTTTACACCTTCATGAGATACAATATGACCCAAAAATTCCACTTCTTGAACTCCAAAGGCACACTTGGAAGGATTTGCATAAAGTTGTTTCTCTTCCAATTGTTGTAATATTCTATCAACATGTTGTACATTCTCTTCCCAATATTTGTTGTAGATTAGTATGCCATCAAAAAAATACTAACACAAATTTTATAAGGAAGGGCTTGAAAATAGAATTCATCAAGATTTGAAATGTTGAAGGTGCATTGGTAAGTCCAAATGACATAACCAAAAATGAATAATGGCCTTCATGTTTTATAAATATGTTTTTGGAATGTCTTCCTATCTCATTCTGATTTGATGATATCCCAAATGAAGATCCAACTTAGTAAAGAAAATTGCTCCATGCAATTCATCTAATAATTCATCAATGACAAGAATAGGAAACTTATCTTTGATGGTCATTTTGTTGAGTTGTCTATAATATGGACACATATGCCATGAACCATCCTTTTTCATAACCATCACCACTAACATTTCTTGGATCATATGCTCAATATCACTCTTTTTTGCATATGGATACCTGTAAGGTGTAATGTTAGGTGGTACACTTCCTAGTTGCAAATGAATAACATGGTCATGATCTCAAGTAGGAGGCAAATGTTGGCATGCAATTGGAGACCGTGGTTCTTGGATCTTACCAACAAAGGTATTGTTGCAGTCTAGTTGCACTGACATATTCAACCTTCTGGAAGGGAATGAGGCCTCACCCAAAGCCCTACCGATACTTGTGTGTTAAAGAGATTTAAAGAGGACATACCATCAAGCCCAATGCATTACAATACAATTCCATACTTAAACTTAAATATATTGTAACATTGAAAGGATTAGACGAGTAAAATAATTAAATAGTCCATGTTGCGCAACATTAAAGTAAATGCATACATTACAAAATTTGTTTAAACAACAACACAACTAGAAATTACACAGAACATAAAAGATTACACGGGAAAGAAACCATGCATTCATCCACACATTGACAAATTTTTTGGTGCTTGAATAATATAGCATATATTGTCTTACCACAACTAATCATACATGGAATACATTCCTTGCTATCAATACTTATACAAATGAATCGGTAATGAGGTAGGCGATCTCGACTCTGAAACTCTGCATAGTTGTAGTTCCGCTCAATAATGATCAATAACAACAAAACCCAAAAACCCCACAACAACATGACAACAACAATAGAACCAATGGAAAACCTGGAATAGAACCCCAACCCATTGCATAAATCCATTCTTTATAACTTTTTCATGGGGCTTATTGGCTTCTTGATTCCACTGTTATGATTTATTGATTTCGTGTCCTTCTGGCATGCACTCAAACATTCTACATATTTCCATTTTTTTTCCCATCTGACTCATCACTCTTTTACCTTGCTGACGCAGTGGCAGTTATCCTTCCGCCACTTGCATCCACTACAAATGTGCTATATTGTTTCACAAAACCTCTATATGTCTACAAAACTTGGCAGTATTCAAAACGAAGGGCCCAATAGGCCTCAACCATAATCCTCGATTCATCCAGAGTCAACCTTCTATTAGCTTGTTGTGGTCTCCTTCAAACAAAGGGCCCAACTCTGAAACAATGGCAAGGGCTTGCTCATGAAAATTGTCATAATGTGCAACCTTATCCTGCCATTTCCTCACAAAAATTAAGGTTCTTGAACCAAATTATTGTGTATCGTTGATGTCAGGTACCTCGGTCTTGGTAGCCAACAGAGAATTCCACTTTGTTTCAGCAAGAGAGTGCAACTTTTGAAGTGGAATTTACATTTCTTGAACTGTAGGCTTGAACTACCAGAGTGTTGTCTCAACAATTTTTTTCAATTGCTCTATAGGGTCAGCAATGTCCTGGGCTTATGCATGCATCTGTTTAAGCCTCATGCACAACTCTTTGACGATCCTATTGCATTGGTCCAACAAGCCAACCCAGCTTGTGACCATGTCAAAGAGTCGAAGACACTCCTTAGTCTTGGTATGAACTGGGGAGGATGCAGGCGTGGTGAAACTGTTGATGGTCTCACCATTCTAGGGGTTGGCGGCCTATTCGATGACAATAGTAGATTGGGGTTGGATTGTAGGGTCATCAATAATATGTATGACGATGGGTGTGGATGGTGAAGTAAAAGAATTGGGAGTTATAGTACACGACTAGGGTGGAGTGGTGTGGACTTGTGGTGGAATGGAGGAAAGTGGGATGGCCTCAATAATGAGAGATTCCACAATGGGTTGGGAGGGGGACTTGGTACAAAAACTTTTTCGGGGAAAGACAAAGGTTAGTACCCCCTGAAACTTCTTACATGAGATCTAGGTGTCATTAGGAATGGAGGAAAAGGGTATATGAACTATGTTGCTTGGTGACACATCCCCTTCTTAGTCTTTTGCCTCTTCCTCTTCTTCTTCTTTCCCAAGTGATGACACAAGGGAATAAAATTCAAATTTCAGCAACATTAAGTATGAGATGATGTGACTGCAATCTCCCAGACCATAAAGTGAATATCCAGGTTGGATGAATTAGACAGGACAATGAAGAATAACACATTCTCAGAACCAAGAGCGTAAAAAAACTGTAATCATGCAACATCTAGGTATGGATTCGGGAATTCTCCATTCACCCAACTAGGTCGAAGAATTCCATCAAGTTTCACTAATTTGATAGCGCCAGATTCAAATATTTTTGCGACTACAAAAATACCTAGCCAATGAATTTGGAGCTTTCCTAAATGTTTATGATACTTGTTATCATATAAGAGCATGAAGTCACCTTGTGCAAATGATTTACACTTTATATTTTGACCATGTTAGGTCTTTTACAAGGCTTTCTCCACAATCTAATGAAAATATGATAAGAGCCTAGGTTCCTCAAGTTCCATCAGTTCCTCCACCCACGCAACAATGGATTCATCCTTTGTCATCTTGGTATCTTATGCAATGAATAGACTTAGGGTGAGAAACTCAATCGGCACAACTTCTTCTTAGTCATATACCAGTTGAAACAGGGTATACTTGTTCAATCATTGTTTGGTATCCCTATATGCCCATAACACAGCTGGAACCTGCTCATCCCAGTCATCCCGATTTGCACAAAAATCCTTAGTTATCCCCATCTCCAATATTTTATTAAATGCTTCCACTCTTCAGTTAGCCTGCAGATGGTAGGGACTACTCTTATGATGCTGAATACAAAATTCTCTAGTAAGGGTCACTATAGTGTTACTGAGAAAGTGGGCTCCTTGGTCACTGGTCAAGCTCTGAGGAAAACCAAACCTGGTAATAACATTCTCAAAAATAAATTGTCTCGTAGTGGACGTAGAATAATCATGAACAACCTTTGCTTCAACCCAATGAGTTAGGTAGTCAATTGTGGTAATTATGTATCTGGCCTTTGAATTCTTAGTTGGAGGATTTATCGGACTGATGAAATCAACAACCCATTTTTCAAAAACTTGTAGTGTGTGAACAGGGTGCAGAGGAAACTCATCAGGGCGCGATGGTTTTCCCACTCTCTGACATACATTGCAAGCTCAATCATATTCCTTAGCATATTTAAACACTATAGGCCACCATAGTACTACCTGCAAGATCTTTCTCTTGGTTTCCTTTCTGCCAACGTGTCCTCCCACAACTCCACTGTGACATTCCCATATAATAGTAGGTCTTTCATGGTAGAGCACACAACACCAAAATATATTATCCAATCCCAATTTGAAGAGTTGGCCCGCAATCAGTTGATAATCTGTTGCACAAACCACTAGGTGCCTCTTTTGTGTTGCAGAATATCCTTCCATCGTAGTACCAGTAGTCAAGAATAGGGAAATGTCTGACAAATAATCAAGAATGGCCTCAATATGGAACATATCTGCATATGGGAGTTGGTCATCTAGAATTCCATCACTTTCTCCGAACTCTAGATGAAACAAATGATCTAGCTTGATATTTAACTTGTCATGCTTAACAATGACCTCAAAACAGAACTCCTGAAACAATAGAAACCACTTGCAAATGCGACCTTCTAGCATACGTTTGTTCACCAAATTCTTCAAAGAAGATTGGTCAGTAAAAAAATTAAAATGACTTCCAACCAAATAATGCCTAAAATTTTGTAAAGCATATACCATATCCAAACCTTCCCTTTCAGTTGTGGCATAGTTGCGTTTAGGTTGGGAAAATTTTCGGTTGATGAAGTATATAGGATGATCCAAGTTTCCTTCCTCTAGTTGCACAATAATAGCTCCGAGTGCAACTCAGGGATGATTTTAAGGATGGAAATTTATTTTAAAATGTAGAAACCTTGGAGAATCTTACTAATCCTTCATATGTCAACTATAAATGTTTGGCGATATTTTTGTAAAAATATTCAAATTTCTAAGTATTTTATATAGTTTTTATAAAATTTTGGCGATTTCTAAGGTAAAATAATTTTATCCTATAAAATTTGGGCGAATCATTTTTAAAATAGCGAATCTCGTTTTTGGAAAAACCATGGAAAATTAGCCCATGAGAAAAATTTAGCCCCTAAAATCATCCCTGGTGCAACTTCAGAGGCATCGATATGTACATGAAATCAATTTTTCAATTAGGATAAGTCATAATGGGTGTAGTGCTTAACTTCTCTTTTAGCATGTGAAATTCTTTATCACATTTTTGAGTCCAATGAAATTCCTCATATTTCTTCAGTAGTTGTTCCAACGTAGAGGTTATGCTCACGTAACCCCATATAAATTGACGGTAATATACAGTATGTCCTAGGGTCGTTTGTAGTTGTTTGACAGTGGTAGGAGGAAGCATATTGAGAATTATTGCAACTTTCACAGGATCGACCAACACTCCCTCCCTACAAACAATATTACCTAACAAATTCCTGAAGGGTACACTAAAAATACACTTTCTCAGATTAAGGGAAATTTATAGTTGTCTACAACAGTCTAACATCAATCGTAATATCCCAATGTTCTCTTTAATTAAGTTGTATACAGTCCAATCATCCAGGCATATTTCAAGAAACTTGTGAATGAAATCAAAGAAGGATGCAATGAATATCCGAGAAAACACTGTTGGGGCATTCTTAAGCCCAAAAGGCATAACATAATATGAAAATAATCCTCACTCAGTAGTGAAAGTATTATTATTCTTACCTTCCTTGGTATTCAAACCTGGTGATATCTAGAGAACCCATATGTAAAGGAATATGCCTCATTTCCTACTACTTGATCTGGTGCCTCATTGCTAAAGGAGGTGGAAAAGGGGTCATGTATACAAACAACATTTAGGATTGTGTAATACACAAAAAATTGTATATCATATGTACCTTTATTGGTTTGTATCATGATAGGATTGATCCATTCTGCCTTGTTGACAGGGAAAAACAACCCAACTGTGAGCATTTTGTTAATTTCCTTCTTCACTTTCCTTTTAACTCGAGGATTAAGACGATAGGGCCTATGCTTGACTGGTCTAAATTCATTATTTATCTCTATCCTCATCTCCTCTAAATATTCCTTAATACCTTTTAATTATGAAAATTTTGTAGGAAACTTATCCTCATATTCCCACAACAGAGCATGTATCTATGTCACGGTCTATTCACGGTCTGTTCATCCCAATAGTCTCTAATGGATTCTATCTTAGTATACTCATCAATTCATATATTGAATTTTTGCAACTTCAATGGTTTGGTATAGGAACTATGGACATCATTTGAGATAGTATCTTTAACCCCGTAGACCCTTCAAACTCCTGAAATGTCATATGTCTAAGGTCTTCAAGGCCATCGAGATCTTTTGGGTAAGACAAATTGCATGTAGTCGAGCATAGGATAGGTAAAGACTATGATGAATGAGGTTCTCATGTTCAGAATAGACAATAGGAGGATGTATAGTCTTAAATTCATCATAAAAAAGTATTTTCTTAATCTGTTTCAAAGCTACAGTGATTTCATGGGACTTACTTGAGATTAAAAGGTCTTGACAGAACTGTCATTGAAGGATTTTCCAGCAACCATTTTGGCGCCGAGCTTCCTCATGTATATATTAAGCAGTGCGAATTTGTCTTAAAGAATGAATAAACTTATTCACCCACAATTGGGAAGGTAATTTCATAACTTCCCATACATGGATACAATGCACAACATTCTCCCTTGAATATGAAATCCCATCATATAATTCCAAACCTAACTATTTCAGATTCAGTGAAGTAAGTTGTGAAGGGGGAATAAAGTGATGCTATATAGAACACATTGCTTCATCCTAGGAAGATAAAGTACCCTTAAGGGTGTCCCACCATCTCACTGAAGATGATCTTAACGCAACATCAAGTACATGAATTATTTTCTCTGGCGTGAATTTATCCTCTAACTCAACCAGAAAGATACATAAATCTGAAGTCCTATCGTAGAAAGGGTAGTCTCTAACCTCTGACCCAATCCACCTAAACGATTTGATAGTTTCAAAAATACATGAGAAGTTCTCATATATTCCCTATTTCCAGTTTTCAAAAGAGACCTCGGAATATTCACCTATATATTGAATATTGCGCCAAATTACCAAGCCATCTATAGTCGGGTTAATGTAGTCCGCTCGCTTCCCTGTGGTCAAAGTATAGAGGTGTTCCAATACATCCTCCACCATATCCTGCTCTACCACATCCATATAATTGTTGGGTTTTTATATTCTTTTCAATGAAATTTGAGTCGAGGTATATCGATTGACGATCGAAGGTCGAAGTGGATTGACAACAAGTCGAAGGTCGAAGAAGTCGACTAGTAAAAGTTGAATTTGAAGATATCTATGAAAATTCAACTAACAATAAGTCGAAGTGAAAGCGTGAGACGAACCACTAGAGACCAAATGAAGGTCAACTGGTAAACCGACTTGGAGTCGATTGTAAAAAAATCCCTAGATTTGTGGGATTTGTAGCCAATGATATGCATGGATCTGTAACCGTTTTTGGGCGCCAATATTTAGGTTTTTTCCTATTCTAAAGCCTATAAAGAGGCATGTTGTAAGGCTGAAAAGGAAAATGAAAAATATGATTATAATTCATGTGTAAATCATAGGTTGTGTTATCACCATTAAAATTTTATGTAAAATCGAGATTTCAAGACTTAGCCAAGCGCTAAATTGGTTTGGAAGCCTGATAAACTAGGGAAGGGGATAAATCTAATAGGAAGAGGCTAAATCTGGTGGGGCACTAAGGTTATGGGATCCGATACATCACAGATCGCAATCTCTCCAGATCGATGGTCGAGGATCATTTCGAGGGGAGAAGTTGTGCAGATGATAATTTTAGAAAGCAGGCCAAAATATAAACCATGGTTTTCGGTCGAGGCTACGTGGCACCACCGGGAGAATTTCGGGGTGAAAAGCAGGCTGCCCCAAACCACTTCCTCACACCGCCAAAATTTTGAAAAGGTAATAAAGGGCATTGGTTATTTATTTTATTACTATTTTGAATGTTGAACCATTTAAAACATGGTGCGGCCACCCTCGTTCAGCTGTAGCTCAACAGTACACCAACTACACGCCATTTATGCTCATATCCAAGTTTTTTTCGTCACAACCATGGATCCTATCATAACTTCAGTACCATAAAAATACCTTGTGGTGAATGAAGAAGCCCTAATTGACCGAGATTCAGACGTATTTGATACTGAAATCACCATTTCTCCCATCTCTATGTCCAGAAGCAACATGTCTAACAATGTAGGAAGGCGTATACTGTGAAGCAGTCTAGGCCTCCATAGTCTCGTATGCTGTCAAAATTGCTTTCCCTTTTCCCGAATTCATAGGTTGGTTCGTCCAACAATATTCACATGAAGAAAAGGTTGTAGTGAATAAACAAGGATATGAGGTCATGTATAGGGTAGAGATTCTGTAAATTCAAGATTCCCTCGGTATAACAAAGTATTTCTCCGTAGTGTCTGAACCTTTTAATGAAGAAAATCTAATTATGGTATACAAAGAATGTCCATCAGAAGTCCGAGATTTGCTTTTACGGACAATTGTCAAACCATAACATTTTTCAGAGAGTCTGTCTTTGCCAATGAATGTGAGTATAATGGTTATTGAATTCCAATGTGTTTGTTCCCTTTTGAGTCAAGTCTTAGGTCTAGATAATAACAAACAGGTGGTCGAAGTCATGCTCAGTTTCCTATTGGTATTTTTCAAGTCAGAGTCTGGTCACTCAGTCTGTATCAGTTTTGATCAATTCATAGCTGATAATATCCATAAATAGCTAGTGAATTTTCTCTCTCTAAGGCATTTAATATATTACACCTATTTGTTGAAGATTTTCCTGGAAACTAATAAGAGAGAATTTCCTGAAGCAACATTCATATCAACTGAATATAAGAATATTACATTGCTCATCTTCATCAACAAAGTCATATCCGGGGTTTATAGTTTGATTTTCAACACCAACCTACCTAGAGTTCTGGATGACATGAGGATCTATCTACAACCAAATCCATAAAATAGAGTGGGGGACTGGGTATTATTCATGCATTCAAAATTAATATGGTTTTATGGTTGTCGTGAATCCCCCTATCTATTACCTATTTTTATGACCCCCAGATTCTTTTCCCTTGAATTCATCAGGCAGAGAATTATATCTGAGACCGAGCATTTCCTGAAATTGCACAAAGCCTCCAATCTCAAATTCCCTTTTATCATTGGCCCCTTCATTGTCAAAACTAGAGCATGCTTATCTCAGATTCAAGCGAAGCTCAAAGAGTTTGGTTTTGCACAACTATAGGGAAGAAGATATGATCCACACCAAATCACATCCAAGAGAATATTGATGAAAAAACAAGCCCCTTATGAGCATGAACATGTTGAGGGTTTTGATAAACTGTCAAACCTAGAAGTCTTTGATGATATGGAAGCAATCTTGCAACCAACTCAAAAACATCAAGTGGAGGCAACCCTGCAATAGAGTCAAACACAACAAGCTCATCATAAACTGATATTCAAAGTCCCCAAGATGAGTGTTTACAACAAGAGAAGAAGTTCATATGCCATGGGAACTAGTGATCAAAAGACTCCTCCTAAGAAGATGAAGATTACACAGTCTCCACAGATAGTGAATTTGGAGGACGAAGAGCCCAGAGAAGAAGTAAATCTAGATATGGTGGAAAGTGGCACTAGCACTGTAGAGGTTGAAAAGGAGAGAGATATCCAAAGTGAAGGCAGCTCAAGAATATTTACCAGCAAAAAAAAAATCTTTGATAAAGAATCTAGGGCAACTTATCAATCTAAAGAAGATTTGGAAAAACAATATGCTGAGAAAGGAAACATGGCTCTGGGTGAGATGAGAGATTTAGTCCCTGAAGTGGAAAATATTTCTCAACACAAATATTCTTTGTTCATAGTAAGGGATATTGAAAAGAGGAACTTCAACATTCCAGTTGCAGATGAAGACAAAGTATATGAGATCAAGATAAGGTATGACAACATCAGTGCTCCAAACAAGGTCAAATTCCATAGGAAAACCAGTGACATGTTGTATATTGACTACCTGAGTTTAATCTTTAAGAATTAAAAGTTGCCATCTTATGCAATGAAATTGGAAGGACAGTTGAGGCAAGAAAAAGCATCTAGCAGAGCTTGGAAGACTCGGGTCAAGAGGCTAGAATCTGAAGGCCCTCAAGGGGTGAAATCCTCATTAGATGAAAATGACAAATTAATTCAAAGCTTTAAGAAGAAATTGAAGATGTTTTCCACAGAGCATCAACAAACATCGGAATTGGTTGCTCTAGAGTAGGAAAATGAAACACTTCGTCAAGAGGCATTGGACTACAAGGCTAGGGCATTGCAGCTAGAACAAGAAAAGGTGAGTTGGTCACAATATCAGATAGAATTGATAAACAGGGTTGTAGCCATACCTCCTGCTGCAAAATTTGGGCCAAACATTAAAGGACTTGTCCAGTCTATTTCACAAGTTATCCTAAAATAAGGAGAAATCAAAGGGATAAAAGGGAGCATAGAGAAATTGAAGTAGGAGATACAAGAAAAGGATGAAAGAATGGCTCAAATTCGAAAGGAGAATCAAGCCTTGCAGAAAAGGATAGATAAGCTGAAAATGAGATTAAGAGGAAAAGGCCTATTACAGGGGGCTAAGCATATCATCCGGGACTCTATAGTTGTTGAAGCTACCAAGTTTAGAGTGTATTTGAATTTCATTAATGATAAAGACATCATAGACATCACATCCAGAAGGAGATGCACTGTTGTGAATGAGACTTTAGCAAAGAAGCCATCAGAATGGGCCCAAAATGCCATAAACCTACTCAACTCCATTCCTACTGTAGAACTTCAGACTATAGGAGTTAAAGACAAAACTACACATATCATCTCGTCTAGGAGGGTTATTGCTAAACATAACCTGTTGAAATCATTCCAAACCAAGGCAACATAAATGGAGCAAAGTGTACAAGAGTTCAAGGATTTGTTTGAAGAATTGTTTATTAAATGCCTCCCACCATTTTCAGATGGAAAAGGAAAATTATATGATCAAGAATAATACAATGCTCGACTCACTCAATGTAGAATGGATCACTCCAAGTTTGAAACCCTGGAGGAAAATCTGAAAGGAGTAACCCTAGTTGAACATCTGATTACAGATTTTGAGATTTTCAATCAATTCAAAGTAGTGAAAATTGGACTACCAGTCATGACATATGCCTCCTGCATTGAACTGGAGATCCTGATCAAAGAAATGATGGATTATGATATCCATTATGACTTGCAATTGAAGGAGATAGTATGGAGAGGTAAGACAAAGTGTAGTTTTCCAGGCTTCAGTAAATGATGTCCAAGTGTCATTGAAGATGGCAGATCACATGGAAGACCAGAGAAGAGCAAGTGGCGAGGAAATAAACTAAAGCGTCAGAGGAATCAAAAGATGGATCATGAAACATTTTTCTTGCTAATTATTGTAATTAGTTTCAAACCGAAACTGTCATTTGTAATCATTGTAATCAGTTTCAGGAACTGAAACGTTTCATTTCAATTATTGTAATCGGTTTCAAGTCAAAGGAAATCGAATTGTATAAATATTAGAGGTTCCAAATGTATTAGTGTTGGCAGAAGTGCAAGGGCATGATTTTAAGCTATTTGGAACTTGAATGTAATTTTCTGAAGATGAATTGAATACACATGCAGAAGTCTTGAAGTTTCCATGAAAAGATTATAATGGTGCTAAACTGAGTTTTGTCTCCTTTGTTTGTATGTATTTCCTGTATTTTTGATTTCATTTTCACTATCTTCTGTTTAAATTGAATAGTCAAAGGCCCATAATTCATGTTGTGATGCTCTCATATGAAGTAATTAAAATTGTGTTAAGTTCTTCCTAACTAATTCATAATTCATTTATTTAATGTTGTGATGCAGTTATATGTTTTCTTTTCTTCCTACACTCTGCAAATTTACAAATTATAAATCATATTTATCGCCTCATTTATCTTTTATCCTCTGGATATTTCTATAGACCAATCAGTGCTTCCATTCATTTTCATAAGTTTTACTCCATATCCCTAAGTGTCCCTCCCCTTCCTTGCCAGCAAACATATAAAAAAAACCCAAAACAACAAAACATGGTCATTGATTTTCAAAAAAATACCAAGTGACAGAAGAGAGTCCTCTCTAAGCAGAGAAGGCTAGTAATCATCTCTAAAGTTGGTTTGTATGTTACCTCTATCATTTGTTTTATCAACCAGACAAATTTACAGAGTGCTAACAGGTTGTTCGTCATGTATATGTAAGTTGAATTGGCTACAGGGTTGTCCTTGCATAGGCAAGCAGGTATGATGTCGATTGTGTCTTAGGTGTTGACCAAGGTTAGACATGTAACCTTTTATTTTGATTGAATAAGACAAAAAGAGAGAAGAATTATCAAAGGAATGTTGGTTTTCCCAGTTAAGATTTTCCAGGGTAAAATCTTGGTGTACTCTGTGATTTCTTGTGTCATTTGTATTATTGATTAAATTATTCTTCTCTTATGCTAGGATTAGTGTGGAAGTGCCCTAAATTTCCTGACATGTGGTATTAGAGCTTAGGTTTTCCCTGACAAGTGATTTATTAGAGCGGTGCTATGCTTTGGTGAGTATATCAGATCTTGATTTTCCAATCTCGAATCTGAGAAATAAACCCTAGGTACAGTAAGATTCGTAAGTCATAAATTGTGTTAAATATCGTGGTAAAGAATGGCAAGAAGTTCCAGAATAGAGATGGAAAAATTCAATGGCCAGAATTTTGAGCTTTGGAAGATTAATATGGAATATCTCCTTGTGGATCGAGAGAAAAGGACATCGATTTGTCTAGGTACCCAACCGAGAGGCATGTCGATGGAAGAATGGGAGAAACTTGAAAGAAGAGAAAGAACTATGATTCTACTTTGTCTTGTAGATTCGATGTTGTTTAATGTCTCAAGTGAAGATTCAACCAAGAAACTGTGGGAAAAGTTGGGAGGCTTATACCAGTCAAAATATCTGGTAAATAAGTTGTTTATGAGAAAGAAACTGTATCTTTTGAGGATGAGTGATGGAAGTTTAGTGATTGAGCATTTAAATGAATTTAATACCATGTTAAACCAGTTATCATATATGGATATTAATATCATTGATGATGATAAGTGTATTAGCATATTTGTTCCTTTTTAGACTCCTGGGATAGATTATTTGTGGCTATTGGGAGTAATACAACCACACTAGTGCTAGAGGATGTGGTTGTTTCTCTATTGTCGGAAGAAATGATAAGGAAGAAAATGAAAGGATCAACCAAAGATGTTCTGTTAGTGAGAGGTCAATTAATAGATAGAGATAAAGAAAAATTATCCAGTAGAAAGTTCAATTCGAAGGGTAGATCTAAATCCCCAGTTCAGTCGACGCGAAGATGATAGAAATGCAATAAAGTTGGGCATTATAAAAAGGACTGTAAGAAGAAGCAAATAGAAGTCAGTATTGGATCTGACGAGAAGCAGTCGACTAAGAGAAAGATGATCTTGGAGAAGGGAGGTGATGTTTATATGGTGTCAACCAGTACACATTTGGATCAAGATGTTTGTTTGATTGACTCAAGAGAATCCTATCATATGATACCACATAAATAATGGCTCTGTGACTATGAACAATACAATGGAGGTGAAGTGTTCTTGGGAGATGACTCGATAACCAGAATTGTCAGAAAAGGAAGAGTCCGACTGACACTATAGAATGGGAGGAAAAGAACCCTTCTAGGTGTGCTACACATTCCGGTTTTGGCAAGAAACTTGATATATGTTAGAAAGATTGGTGATGCAGGTGTCTATACTCTATTTCAGAAGGATTGGTGCAAGATGGTCATAGGTGCAATGGTATTAATGAAAGGAGTTTGAATTGATACCCTGTACAAGTTGTTAGGGAATGTCAACTCGATTGGATGCAACAACATTGTTTCTCTTAAAATTGAATCAACTGCAAATCGAATCGAATCAATGTCGACACAATGCGACTCGACTCGAGCCAAGTCAGTTCAAACCGGCTCGACAAGAAATGATGAGATAGACTCGACCAGGTTATGGGATAAGAGGATGGGACACATTGGAGAAAAAGGACTTCGATCTATGCAAAGAAAAGGTATGGTCAAAGGTTTTCTTAAATGTGGTTTAGAGGTCAAATTTTTTGAACAATGCATATATGGAAAACAAAGTCGGGTGAGGTTGCCATCTAGAGAGACAAGGTAAAATGTTATTCTAGAACTACTGCATAGTGACGTGTTTGGCCCAGTTACAGTGCCTTCACTTGTTGGATCCCTGTATTATGTCTCCTTCATAGATGATTTTTTCAGGAAGAGATGGATACATTTATCGAGGAAGAAATAAGATTTTTTCGAGAGATTTAAGGAGTTTAAAGCTCTTGTGGAAAACTAGACAGAGAAGAGGATTAAAGTGTTGAGAACTGACAATGGTGGTGAATTCTGTGGAAAGGAATTTGATCAGTTTTGTAAGCAGCGTGGCATAGAATGCCAAAATACCACACCATAGACCCCACAAAAAAATGGAGTTGCCAAGAGAATGAAAAGAACATTGATGGATAAGGAAAGGAGCATGCTCAGTGGTGTTGGGCTCGCAAAAGAATTTTGGGCGGAGGAAGTTGATACTGCAAGATATCTAGTAAACATGTCTCCTTCATCAGTGCTAGTCGACACGACTCCAAATGAGGTATGTTTTGGTAAGAATCTTTCAGTGGCACATCTTAAAGTATTTGGCTATGATGAATTTGTGCATGTTCTTAGGGAAAAGAGTAGAAAGCTCAATAAGAAGGAAGTTAAATGTATTTTCATCAGATATAAATAAGGGCTGAAAGGATATAAGCTTTGGGATCCTACATCAAGGAGAATAGTGTATAGTCAAGATGTGGTATTCAGAGAAATCAAAGGTAAGTCTGAGCCTGAGGAAGGTGTTCAGACCGAGAATAATCCTGATATGGTGTGGTTTGAACTGAGGAACGAAGAAGATGATTCAGATGAGTTGACTGAATTTGAGGAATAGGTGGAACAACTGGCTATGGTGGAGGTTAGAAAGAGTAAAGAAACTAGTTGAGAGGTATAGTTTGCCCGACTTTTTTTCTGCATTTATGCTAACTACCATTGACGATGAGCCCAAGTCAGTTGATGAGGCATAGAGTAAACTCTGGAAGGATGCCATGGTCGAAGAGA
This sequence comes from Picea sitchensis, assembly GCA_010110895.2. Classification (NCBI taxonomy): domain Eukaryota; kingdom Viridiplantae; phylum Streptophyta; class Pinopsida; order Pinales; family Pinaceae; genus Picea; species Picea sitchensis. Next base: position 53,222 of record SNQJ01S0049526.1, on the reverse strand, counting down.
TGGAATCCTTGTACAAGAATGAGACATGGGATTTAGTCAAGTTACCTAGTGGATGGAAGCTCATTGGTAGCAAGTGGGTGTTCAAGAAGAATATGAATGTCACAGGACAAGTCGAGAAGTTAAAATCTTGAATGGTAGCGAAAGGTTATTCCCAAGTCAAGGGAGTCAACTTTGGTGAGATTTTTTCCCTTGTTTCAAAACTAAGTTCCATTAGAGTAATAATGTCTCTACCTGTCGCATTCGATTTGGAGATAGAACAAATGGATGTGAAGAAAATATTCCTACATGGGGACTTGGAAGAATAAATCTACATGAAACAACCTGAAGTAATTGTAGTAAATGGAAAGAAAGAGTTGGTATGAAAAATCAAAAAATCCCTTTATGGTCTAAAGAAATCGCCAAGGATGTGGTACCAGAATTTTGACACTTACATCCTTAGTTTGGGATTTGTGAGAAGCAAAGTTGATCACTGCATATATTCTAATGAAGAAGGTGGGTGTTTCATATATGTATCTTTGTATGTCGATGACATGTTGTTGGTTAGAAACAACATGGAAACAATAAAGGAGGTGAAGAAGTAGTTATCCTCCAAGTTCAACATGAAGGATCTCAGTGCAACTAAATTCATTCTGGGAATGGAGATTAAGAGAGATCGAGGCACTAGAAAGATCTGGTTGAATCAGATGAAGTATATTAAAATAGTTCTGAAACAGTTCTATTAACGCTCTATAAATTCCCAGAGGTTGATAGGGAAGAAGAAATCTACGAGAGGTAAATTTATCCAACCACTTCGAAACTGGAATCTAGCCCTACTAGTTTCAGAGAGGGATCTCTTTGTATGATTTAGTTGTGTTCTATCTTTGAAATATCAGGCTAGTTATATAAAATAAGATTAACTGGTTTGTTATGTTTGTTGAGTTGGCTGAAGGGGCTTTACGCATCCATTGGGCTATGGGTCTGTGTTATAAATATAGAAATCTAAACCAGAAACAAAAGATTCTTTTCACAGGGCAAGATAATGCATTCATTGGATTCTTTAGCAATAAAATGATGAATAGTAGAAAATATGAGCATATCAATTAAAGTAAAGAAGCATTTAAGAATTTCTTTACTATAATATCAGAAGATAAACATTAAAATCTTTCAAAGTCTGAAACAGGGTATACAAAGATAAATCTTGCAACGTGCATTACTTTTAAAAGATTCAGATTAGAAAACAATGTGACAACTGAGAAAGAAAACATTTAACATAGAAAAGAAAACATCACCAATGAATAACACGCGAGAATCCTGTAAAAATGTCTCTTTGTATTAATGGAAGATCTCTTGATATAAATTACAGTCTTGTAGCTTGCATGGCATAAAGATCAACCCTCAGTACTTCGAAGTGTGAAGTATTTATAGCCAAAACTACAAATGATCTTGCCATTAAAGATCAGGATGTGGCTAATCTAAATTTAGCTAACTAACTTAACAAGATACAAAAATTTAGGAAACTGCTTGATGAAATGTTGAACTTCATGCTGATTTCTTGGGGTGAACCGTTGGTGAGGCCTCTGCATGACCTCGTCTGATTGGATAGTTGACTAGGTTAGGACACCTCATCGACTACTCGATCAGATTGCAAAGCTCTACCCATCAAAGGTGACTGGGAATGTTGACTTTGAGCAACCTTCGGTATACTTCATCCATCTCCGTGTAATTGGAAAAATTTGGCTTGGTGATGAAGATGTACCGGATCTCATGTTGTATGTTGATGTCTAACTGTAAAGAATATAAGAATGCCTTGCCCGTGATACTGCCTTGTATTCCTGAGAATTTTGAGCTATCCTTAGCCACAATGGCTAGTTTCTTTTTGTAATCAGCAAGTGTCATTAACTTGTCATTTATAACTCTTATACCAGGAAGGCCTTTCTTCTGCAGAGTTTCGATCTTGCTGAAAAATCTTTGCACTCCTGCGTCCATGGTCTGGACCTTTTCCTCTAGTTGTAGCATCAGTCCTCTCTTAGTTAGGACTCTCTTGACCTCAAGGATGGTCTTTGTTCTATCTTCGATCTTCAACTCCTCTAGCTCCTCTCTGGTTTTGGAATTCAGAAATTTGATGATCTCAACAACTTCTGTGGGCATATCTCCCAGTTCTGCTCTTATCTTGTCGATGACCTGCTAACTTCTTTGCACCAGCTCATTTTTCTCAAACATGATTTGTATCATTGGCCATATTTCATTCATGGACTTGGTGATATCCATCCAGACACTTTCTTTGACTTTATCAAGTGTTTTGCCTACCATTGTTTGCTTCTGAAGCTGCTGCAATTCTTGTTTGAGCTGGTCTGATGTTTGTTTTTCCTTGGAGTAGTTGGTTTGGTAAGAAGACTTGAGTTCCTGAAGTTTCTCAATCTCCTTTTTGAGTCTGCTAATCTCCGTCTCTTGCAAATTCATTTCTTCCATGGATTTAGCCAGTTCAACAGTCTTCTCTAGGGTTGTCAGTGGAGTTGCCAAGGGAATTTCTACTACAGACGTTGTGCTCACTCCTGTGAGTGGAAATGTGCTCAGTGGAATGACTTCCATGGGCTTTGACTGCTCCTTCTCTTTCACTAGTTTTTCCAATTCCGCTTCCATTTCCTTCAACTGTGCATTCTGCTCCATGATGAGCTTGAGCATCTCATCTTTTTCCCCTTCTGTCTCCGCTATTTCCTTTGCCTGTGAATCTTCTGTTGGTGGCAATTTCAACTATTTCCTTAGAGACGCAATATTGACATTTTTCTTCTTGAGCACCTCCTCGACTGCTTTCACATTCGAGGGATCATATCCGATCTTGAGGACCAGTTCCTCTAGCGTCTTAATCCTGTTATCCTTGGTAAAGGATGATATTTTTTCTAACTTCAGCTGCATCTGGACGTTGTTCAAAGATACCTATAACTTGGAGGCAGTAGTAGAAGCATTTGATAATGTGGAGAAAACCATTTCACCAGTCTTCCTATGCAGATCCATTTGATCAGTTGGATGCACATCTTTAGTCTGAAATTCGAAAGTTGCCCTTTTGTAATCGAAGATTACTTTCGGGTCTGGCACATGTGCTTGCAGAAATGCCATGTGCATTCTACCCTTCTCAGTGTCGAATGCAGACAATAGTCTATGTTGTGCAGTTGATGTTTGCTTCTAAAATTGTGCATACGTGTTGTTGGTCAGCGTCTGGTTTCTCTTTTTAATTAGATCATACTTCTAAAAAATACTCAATTTTGGTCCTGTTTTGCTCGATTGGTTGACTGGTGGGGTATCTGTAGGCTTTTTGGGCAACACTGTAGTCACGATTTGTTTGTTTGTTGTACTAAGGAGCGACCAATCAACCTCCAGAGTTGTAGTGGATTGAATTCCCTTTTCACCAGCCATGTCAGGTGCCTGACTGGTTTTTGGCCTCTTGGCATGTAGTCAAAACTCTTCAGATGATACTTCAGTGATAGAAGGTGAAATGTCTTGCCTGGGCCTTTTCTCCTTGGGATCCTATGGTGTAGTCGTCTGTGAGACAGTGACCAAAAGGTCCTGCTATTTTGTCTCAACCAGAGTGTTTGGCTCCCAGTCTGTCTGGTTAGTGAACTTCTCTATCTCAGGCCTGGGAGTGTGGACATATGGGATATTCTTATTCTTAACTCTCATCTTTGAAATTATTCCATAGGGGTCATAGTGCCATATGAAACTAGCAAAAAACTTCATTTCCTTTAACAGTCTATCTTCTTCCTCCCAGGGCCTCAATTATTGCAAATGAATGACCCAATCTGCCCTTTGATTCTGAGTTGCTTCTTCTTCTTCAGAGACACAAAATGTATGTCATCTGAATTGATCATTTGTCTTATGTATTCCAGGGCCAATAGCCTCACGAGAAAGTATTTGGGCAGCATGTATGGAGCTAATACGCACCCATACACTTTGATCTCTATGTGGTCCTGGTATAGGTACCAATCTCTCGTTTTTGCGAGATCCAAGAGGTCTAGGATACTTTGAATTTCCTTGTTTATTCTCAGCTCGGGTCTTCCACTAAGCATGCTCACCATGGGATGGTAGAACTTCTCAATAAATTGTTTGAAGATAAATTCTATAGAGTTGTGTCTAAGCAGTGAAGTCCACGCTGTCACCACCTATGGCCTTCCATCCTTGTCCATTTTCTGCATCGAAAAGGTGAATTTGTCTGCTTGAAAGAACAGGAACATGTAAGCTAGTATTGAGGAATACCGGAACATGCCTTCTGTGGAGAAATTTGAAAATTGATCATGAATGTTGTTCTCCAGGAAGGTGCTGTAGTCGAACTGAGTGGTGGGTTTCTCATCTGTGGAGAAAATGGACAGAAAACCCAATATGGGTTCATCCACCCACTGATCCGAAAAATACCCGAGGAGGGTGCAGAGTGACGAGATGACCTGGTTTCCCTTCACTGAGAATAGGGACGAAGGATATAGGGGATTTGTAGTGGGGAGTTGAGCGGCCTGTGGGAGAAAAAGCTTGAAAATCTGAGCTCTTTGGGTGAAGGATAATTTCTAATACAATTCCGTGATAATTTCTAGATTGAACGGTGAGACGAATTCGGCTCTGGGTATCTGCATCATCTGGTTAATGGTTTCAGGTGTAATGAGGAAAAGAATTTCTCCTGATGAAGAAACTATGACTCTCTGGTTGGGAAGGTAATGGGCTTGGCACTTGAGGGCGAATTCGGGGAAATGGTGAACCTGGGGGAAAATATACAAAGGGAGGTTGGACTCCCAGAGCCTAATTTCATTGCTCTGGTCAAGGAAAACCTCTTTGAGCCATGACTGCAAGTCTGGGAAGTCAAACTCGCATCTGGTGTCTGCAATCAAATGGTCTTTGTTGGCCAGATGGATCCTGTCGAGATCGATAGGAGTTGGGATGAAAGGATTCTCCTCGCCTTCTATCCTCTTTGATTTTGGTGCCATCGCTGTAAAATACCTACAAATCAAACAATTGTTAGTGGGGATGATGGTGGCTTGGGACAATTGACTAAAACAAAGAGAAAATGGGGAAAAATTTGCTCTGGTGCGATGGGAAAGGTATTTTCTGGAAAAAGAAGGGAAATGATGGTTTTGAGTAAACGGATACATGTTGGGCACGAGAGACAGGTCAGTAGGTTAACAGATACGTTAACCAGTAATAAATGGCCAACGGGTCATTTAGAGCGTGAGATGGCAGGTGACAATGACTGAAAAATATGGCTGGGTGACGTGGAGGGAGCTGATTGGGGAGTAACCATGGTGAGAGGACTTGTAAAGGGAGAACGAGGAGAATGGACTGACAGAGTAATGAGACATGACCTCTAGGGGAAAAACATGGAAAAATGATGTCATGGGGTGACAGGGTATGTCAGACCG
>SNQJ01S0049526.1:34603-47196 GCA_010110895.2 Picea sitchensis | reverse complement strand
TATTGCATGGGGCTCTATTGAATTTCTTGTATGCCCTCTTTTATTCTTTTTCTTTTCTTTTCTTTTTCTTTTTCTCAAATTATTTGCAGAATGGAAAATCATTTGACAAACAAAAACACTAAAGAGATAATATTTCAGTCACCAGTTGATCCTATAAATTATAGGGCTATAACAAGTTCAACAGGCAAGATAGCAAACCGATGAAGGTGCCAATTCTAGTGGGAGCAAGGATTAGTACTTAACAATTTCCAAAGACACATGAATAAATAGATTACATGGAACATGTTCCCTATGAACGTGTAGTTGGTAGTCTAAGGTATGCAATGGTTTTCACTCGACCAGACATTGACCATGTAGTGGGAGTGTTGAGCAGGTACATGTCGACACTAGGAAAGGAGCACTGGATATTTGTTAAGAGAGTATTCAGGTATTTGTGTGGCACAAATGATTGTTCTATATGCTACCAAGGAAGACTTGGACGTGAAAATGGTAAAGTATATGTAAATGGCTTTGTCGACTTCGACTGGGATGGAGATCTAGATTGATGGAGGTCGACCAACATATATGTCTTCAAAATGTTCGGTGGAGAAATAAGATGGATGAAGGTCATAGCCTTTTCAATAACAAAAGTTGGAAGTCATAGCCTTTTCAATAAAAAGTTGGAAGTAAATAAGTGGTATGGCTTCAAAGGTTGTGTTCATGAATTAGGTTTGAGAAGAGAGCTATGAAGGTGAGTTGCAATAGTCAAAGTGCAATATTTCTGGCAAAGAACCCTCTGTATCTTTCAAATACTAATAACATTGATGTACAATACCATTTCATAAGAGACATGGTGGAAAGTAACAAGGTGTTACTGGAGAAAGTAGACATGTTGGAAAACATAGCAGACTCGTTGACCAAGTCTGTGAGTGATGTGAAGTTCTCTTGGTGCATAGAGAAAATGGGCATTTTTTCCATGGGTCTGTGAATTAAAGTTCAAGAATATCTTATTTCAACAAAGAAGAAAACAAGTGGGAGAATGTTGGGTTGTTATATTCTTTGCGTTGAAAGTTGAGTCGATGTAGATCGACTGACGATCGAAGGTCGAGGTGGATCGACAACAATTCGACCGAGAAAAGTCAAAGTTGAAGATATCGATGGCAAGTCAACCAAAAAGTGGTCGAAGTGCGAGCATGAGATGACCAACTAAAGACCAAATGAAGTCTGATTGGTAAACCGGCTTAGAGTTGACTGTAACAAAATCTTGGGATTTGTGGGATTTGTAGCCAATGATATGCATGGATCTGTAACCATTTTTGGGTACCAATCTTTAGGTTTTTACCTATTGTAAATCCTATAAAGAGGCATGTTTTAAGGTCGAAAAGGAAAATAAAAAATATGATAATGCATATGTAAGTCATAGGTTGTTGTTCATGTATATGTAATCCAAATTTTCTACAGGGTTGTCCTTGCATAGGAAAATGGGTATGATGTCGATTATGTCTTAGGTGTGGAACAAGGTTATACATGTAATCTTTTATTTAGATTTAATAAGACAACAAGAGAGTATAACACTCAAAGGAATGTTTGTTTTCCTGATTAAGGGTTCCCAAGGTAAAATCTTAGTGTACTGTGTGATTTCTTGTGTCATTTGCGTTCTTGATTAAATTCTTCTTCTCTTCTGGTAGGATTAGTGTGGAAGTGCCATTTTCTAAAAATAATGAGGAACTCGATAGGGATATAGTGGCTTGGTGACTTTCATACCATATACTTAAAAGGTCATGAGTTCCTTCTTAATATCTATAAAAATGTAATTATCATAAGCCCAATCGATACACAAAAGATTTGGGTATGGTTCCTTCTCACCCATGATTTCTATAAACTCTAAGTCGACCATTTTCTTGACTCTATCTAAGTCCACTTCAACATTATAAATCCATCCAATAAGATAGATACAATACTTATTGGCCATCTGCAGCTGAATGGGCGAATAGACCAACTTGGGTTTACCCATGGATTGCAATGTCTTCTTCGATAGGATGTTGACATCAGACCCCAAATATAGCATAAAGTCACTAATTTTGTATCCAGTGATGTGAGTATTTAGTCTAAATTCCCATTCAGATCTCTCCTTCCTTCTCTGTATTCTACTTGTATGTCTTTCAAGAAGATGAGCAAAAATCAACTCCTCTAGGTTTTTTCTAATCTCTAAAATCCCCTTGATATTGTTCTGCAACTCCTTGGTAGGTTGTTCACCATCCAAATATTAGAAAGTAAGAGGAACCACAATTCAATAGTCGATTGGGGTCTCACTAGAGGATCTTTATGAGCCACACAATTTTTTCGTGAGATTAGGGTAATCTGAAGGTATCGGTATTGTAGGATTAGAAACTTGTTGGAATATCTCAATAACACCCTTAAAGAACTATTTTTTCACAAGGGGGTCATATATAACATCTTCTAGTATTTCCTTGTGGATATTGCTTTGAGTTGAGTTATCAACATTCACATCAGTCCTTGTTCCACCTCTAGTAACAATATTAATATTGGGTGCTTCTTATTCAGTTCCAGGTCGGGGCTTTAATTTTATCAAATTGGTGCCTCATTTGCTTGTGCGATACTCCCACTTCACAATAAATTCAGGGAAATCCTCAGTGGCATGGTTTTTGTTTCTAGAGTGGGCACACCAAGGTCATCTTGGAAGAGGAAAATATCTAGTGAGATGTCCCTTCTCATCACTATTATAACATTGTGTTGGCCCTTTTCCACTAGTTCATCCACCTCTAAAACCCCCACCACCCCGACGTCCTCCTCCAAAGTCTCCAGGAACTTCATCAACCCTGAATGCATACCGATCTAGTTTGTCTGTAGGAGAATACAAAGCACGACATTGTTTGGTGTTGTGATTAGGGGACCCATAAAACTCATAGTAGATTGTGTTCAAGACAGGGGTGTGTTTTTGTAGGATTGGGAAATGTCAAGGGGGATTCCCATGGATTCGACAGATTTCATAGTATTCATTATTATGATTACCCTGATGGTTTGGGAAGGCTTGGTGCTGCATAGGGCCATGGAATGGTGTTGTAGCTACAATTTACGCAACACCACCATATGGTCCTATTGGTGGAGGTGCTATGGGTTGCAAGGGGGGGTCTTGCAACCCTAAGTATGAGACATTTCATTGATGTATGCCCCTCAATGTAGCAACCAATACACCAGACTTAAGGTCAAGCTACTTTGGGAATGGTCAATTATTGAATCTTATTAGTTAAGGTAGAAATTTGGCCTTGCAGTTGAGTAATATTATAGTCATCGAGTGATATTATTACCCACAAGCTGGCAGGATAACCATCATCACCTCAATTTTCATGGTTTGTTCTAGGGCTTCCCCCAATGTAGTTATCCATTGTTGGGTTAATGAAATTTGATTTAATGGAAACAATACATGAATGAACCATTTTCACTGGTGGTATTCATGAATGGGGTTGGACAATTTCCCTATCGCGTATTTTAATCTTTGATTATACTCCCAAGAATATTCCCCATATCTCTGTTTGATTTCCCATAGTTCAGAAAGAGCTTGTTGCTCAGATTGGGGTAGTTTAAATTCAGCTATAAATTTTTGTTTGACTCATAGTAAAGGAAATGATTTCTCCTCAGGATTCCCTAGTTCAATGGATTTCATATACCATTTTAATTCCCAACCCATTAACATGATTTGAAACTCGACTAGTTTATTAGCATCTAAATTCCCATGAGACCGCCAAATGGCCTCACAAAGGAACCAATTTTTTTTAACATCCTCATCCCCTTTACCCCAAAATTTTGGGTATCAGGTGAGGGATCCAACGTGTTGATGTGCCATGGTAGGACTTGGGGACCCTATCAAGATAAATCCTAAAGGTCTTGGTTGCGATATTATTAAATAAATTACCACACTATTTCTACTGGTACCACTCGAATTGGTTGGACTAGAATGAGGAGAAATAACATAAATTATGGGAGAATGTATTGTAGAATTTACTAGATTGGAATATTGTGTTGAGGGACTGGGAAATCCATGGTTAGTTCTTGTGTCTTTGGGATGGGATTCTTTAATTTGGGGGGTCACATTAGGAGGCCATATAGTATCAGGTCTTGTAGTGTACTTCACTTCTTCGGGTGCTGTAAGAGTTGGTTCTCCCGCAACTTCTGCAAAGGTTAAAACTGAGTCTTGTTCCTCGGTGGTGACTCTGATATTGATTATTTCTTCCAAATTTTCTCCATCTTGTCTACTCTCTCCAGAAATCTCATGTTTCTCTCCAAACTTCTCCTTCAACCATTTCCTAGACAACCTTCCTCGTAACTACAACTCTTTCAACTTCTCTAACTCTATTTTATGACTCTTCCCAAGGATGATCTCCTTGCATGACTGATTAGGCCTCTTCATCAGATTTTGAATCTATTCTATCCACCTCTTTTCAATCACTACAACCCTTTTCTGAGCCTACTTGTCTCTGACACTCTTCTCACAACAACCCCCCATATCTCAAGAACTTCCATATCCTAATTCATGGATCCTCACCTAAATCACCCACTCCTCATGCACAAAGGGTTTTACTCTTCCATTTAAATCAAAGGAACCAATAGAATGCCTTCCTACACCAACAATATCTTCATCCACAATGAAATTTCTCTCAAAAATCTCCATTGGGCTCCCTCATAAATTATTTCTTTTGCCTTTGTGACATAGCTTCCGGCAACCCTCACGGTTCCACCCTGCTCTCACTAGGACCTTCGTTTACACGGCCCGAAGAGCTAGCTGGTCTTCTACTCCTCTCGGGAGTTTCACTACCCACAGTAATACTCCTTCGGCGATCTCCCTTTCATGTATCAGGAAATCAGAACTCGCGATCTCGCGAGTTCTATGAGCGCAGTTCATATGCAACTCAAAACCCCGATTCTCTGATGGTCAACGGTCAACAATTCCGCTCGTCGGGAATTTCCCTTATCGGGATATCGCTACCCGCGATGTCAACCACTTGAGCTTACAATCTCTGAGGCCCGATATGTCGATTCCCTGATAAGATGACACATGTACTCCATTAGATCTCCAGGGCCCACTTTGCCACATCACCTTCGGGGTTTCGCGGATCGCGAATCCATGATGTAAGTTTTCTTTGGTGTCGAAAACCCCGAAACGCCGAGTCCCGATCTCCGGGATCTAATGCCACGTGTCCTTCTGATGATCGACGGCTCTCGTTAATTCGGGAAATCGCTATTCGCGATTTCACGAGGCATAAAACTCTCACCTCGCCATCCTCCAAATGCCGAACCCCGATTCTCCGGATTCGTGCCACCTGTCCTTGTCACGATCGACGGCCCCGATGAATTCGGGAAATCGCGATTCGCGATTTCGACGTGCATGAAACTCTTACCTCGCCAAACGCCAAACGCCGAATCCTGATGGCTTTTGATTTCCTTCGCGCGCCTAGGGAATAAGTCCCATGCAACTTCTCTACGATCTAACGATCGGCAGGATTTCGTGATTCAACTCCACGAACCTTGCTCATTGATTCCTCCCTCTTGGGAATTCTTCCGTTCCAAAGCTCAGTTCTGTTCAGTACTTCTCCTGGGTCTGTTCCCACTGTAACGAGAAGGAACTATTCCTCCTGAGCTCAAATCCTCCGACTCCTTCAGAGACTTTTCACCCACACTCTTCTCACTCAATCTTCAACAGCTCTCAAAGTGTTGAAGTCACACGGACTTTGTGTACTCGCGACCACAGAATCCCTGGTTCCCTCTGCTCAGACCACCTGCCGTGACTTCTATTTCGCCTGCACTTCTCCTGCACGCTTCAATGACCCAATTTAGCTTCTGGGCTGATGAGAATAAGAGCTCTTTCTGTCTAGCCTCCTCAACGCACTCTATGCGGAGGAATTCAACTGCACTCTATGTAGGAATCTCCTGGCTCAGACACAGAAACAATTGCAACTCATTCTCTTCTTTATCGCACAGATGGAGAATACGATAACCCTGGAAGTCTTCCAACTCTAGCAACCTATTCCTGTGTACTCTGGGTATTTAGTAACCCAGTGAAAGATCCCTCAGTGGATGCTTCCTTCCGATGATAGAACTCAAAGAGTTCCTTCCTCCTGTGCAGTCTTCACATTTCCTCAACACCCTCCTGACGGAGTGTTTCTGTCACAAAATCCCCAACAGTTACGCTTTCACCTTATGCTTACGCACTTCTCTCAATATCCTCCAGACGGAGCTCCTCAGAATCCTCAACAGAATTCTGGTCTTCCTGAACTCATAGCAGAGTTCTTTCCTCGGTGCACGCTCAATACCCTCTTGGTAGAACTCCTACAGAAATTCTCAGAGGTTCTATTTACAACAGTGTCTCAGCTACACTGCCTTGACTATTGAGGTGTTCAGTAACCCCAAAATTCCTCCTCCTGTATGAGTTGTTGACTTCAAGGCTGGTGCTCTCAGCACGTCGTTGTCTGACTCCTCACGAGTTCAGAAGTGCATCCACCCTTTCACTGGTATTCAAAGTCTCAACACTCTGTCACGCCCTCATGGCATGAACCCTCAAAGACCTCCCAATCCTGAAATCAAACCAACCCCCTGCAAATACATGATAACAATACACAATTGCAACATATAATGAACACACACATACAGACATGCATATAATGACAGACTAGTGCAGGAAAAACTGATCTGTATTAATAATGGCAAATGCCTGTATATTTTACAAGGTGTTCCCGAGCTCTCCTCAGCTCTACATGCATTCTATCTACATGTACCTGCCAACTACTCAAAATGAGATCCCTCTATCTCCTTTACCTGAGGTTCTCTTAGCGCTTCCCTCCAGGATTTACCTACTCTAATTAATTACAATCAATGGTTGTCTAGTCTGTTATCCAGAACTAGATCTCATCCAATCTATAATAAATGTCTATCTTATCTACAGCCTGCGCAAAGGCATGGCATTCATGGCTCACCAGCCTAAGACATTAATTTACATTGAATTCAAATTCAAAATGAGGCTGCGCCTCCCTTCATCTTTGAATGAGTGCGCGCTGACGTGGCTGGCTGGCTGCATGGAGAGATGCTCCTGCATCATACTCCACAGCTACAAAAAAAATCATGAGCTCCTGCTCATGAGCTTCCCCTGTAGCTTGTTGGAATCCACCTGGGTCCCAAACAAGTCTTTGGAGCTTTTCATTTGCTCCATTCGGCTGTTGCTGCTGCTACTTCCGCTGCACTGTTGCTGCTTCCTTTTCTCTACCTAGCTTCTCTTCAATGGTAATTTGCGCTGACCTCAACATCAGCCTTCTGATGTCCTCTATCTTTCGGTCCAGCTGCTCCTGTGGCTGGCTCTGCCTTTGCAGTCTCCTCTGCTGCAAAATATTTTGGCCATTGGGCAGATCATCATGATTTCCCATGCCATCTTTATTCATTTCCAACTTTACCTGTTGGATGTGCGTGCCCTGCACTTTTACCCTTTCCTCCAGGGCTTCCATCTGTTCCCACAGATCAACCAAACATATGCTGTCTGTGTCTTCTTCTTCTTCTTCTGCAACCTCCCATGTTGCAGTCTTTTCAGCTGAAATGCTGAATATGTCGAGCCATTCCTTGGAATGCTCATTTCCTTCTTCTGTTTCTTTTTCTTTCAGCTCAAATGCTACAGCTCGCTCAGCTTGCTGGCTGAATTTGTTGAGCTGTCCCTCAGAACACTCATTCTTCTCTTCATCCACTTGGGCAGTCTCAGATACCTGCTCCAATTCTTCTTCTTCTTTGACAGTCATCATCAACTGTGATTGTTCCCCTGCTGTTGTTGCATTTTGAACAGAATTTTCTGCCTCCTCCTGGGCAAATGGCAGGAACATTTCAATTCCCCCAATCATCAATATACCATCCTGATGTTCCTCCTCTCCTGTCAGCTTCATTTGCTGATCTTCTTGCGAGCTTATATGCTCTGTTAGCTCTCCTGGCTGAATCTGACTTCTCAAATCATCCCTGCCCATCTGGCCATATGGGATGCTTCCACTGCTGCTTCCTTGGCAGATTATGAGATCAATCGATCCCATCTTCATCAGCAACCTTTGCTAAATTGAACTCTCCCTTGAGTCCAAGAGACTCTCAGACAGTCTCAATTTTTCATCCCTTCCCTCCAGGCAGCTTAGTACGCTTCCGCTGCCCTCTTGGCAGTCTTCAATGCTTTCACTGCCCTCCTGGCAGTCTTCGAGACCTCGCAGAGATCTCTGATCAATGCCCAGCTGGCCATTTGAAATTTCTTGACTGTCCTCGTGATAGTCTTTGAGATCCTCAACTGATACCAATTCGTTGCCCTCCTGGCAAACTGGAATTTCTTCCTTTCTTCCCAGCCGGCAGTATTTGAAACCATCAACTGATCCCAATTTATCCCAATCATCATCATTATCGTCGAGACTTTTTCCCGTATCTGGCCAACAGTAACAGATCATCTTGTCTTCGGTGGCCCTGAGGTCTTCGGCGTACCTCAACCATTTTCTCAACAGCTTGCGCTGTCTTCTGACCATCAACTCTCTGACTGGCCATTTTTATTTTTCCTTCTTCATGGGCATTTCGCGCATTCGTCTCCTCCTTCTATCCTGCCGCATCCGCAGTTCCATCTTCTCTATGTCTACTTTTAATTCATAGAGCTTTCTAGTCTCTTCTTCATCCCATTCGGAAAGCTTTTCTGCCTTGCTCCTCTTCCTCCCAGCATGCCTATGGTCTTCAGTAACCATGGTGTCGTCTCTCTTTGCCTCCCTGGCGACCTTGCTGCTGCTGTCACTCCTACAATCCTGAGTGCTCAGCTTCATCTTATCACAATCCTGCTGACTGTCTATGGACTGCTGCTTACCTGCAAGCAATCGCCTACAGAGTCTTCAGTAACTCTGTCTTCTTCCGCTCCTCTATCTCTTCCTGCCTGAAATATACAAGCAAGAATTTCCAGCTCTGATACCACTTGACGTAGCTTCTGGCAACCCTCACGGTTCCACCCTGCTCTCACCAGGACCTTCGTTTACACGGCCCGAAGAGCTAGCTGCTCTTCTACTCCTCTCGAGAGTTTCACTACCCACAGTAATACTCCTTCGGCGATCTCCCTTTCGTGTATCGGGAAATCGGAACTCGCGATCTCGCGAGTTCTGTGAGTGCAGTTCATATGCAACTCAAAACCCCGATTCTCCAATGGTCAATGGTCGACAATTCCGCTCGTCGGGAATTTCCCTTATCGGATATCGCTACCCACGATGTCAACCACTTGAGCTTACAATCTCCAAGGCTCGATATGTCGATTCCCCGATAAGATGACACATGTACTCCATTAGATCTCCAGGGCCCACTCTGCCACGTCACCTTCGGGGTTTCGCAGATCGCGAATCCACGATGTAAGTTTTCTTTGGTGTCGAAAACCCCGAAACGCCGAGTCCCGATCTCCGGGATCTGATGGCACGCGTCCTTCTGATGATCGACGGCTCCCGTTAATTCGGGAAATCGCTATTCGCGATTTCACGATGCATAAAACTCTCACCTCGCCATCCTCTGAATGTCGAACCCCGATTCTCCAGATTCGTGCCACCTGTCCTTGTCACGATCGACGGCCCCGATGAATTCGGGAAATCGCGATTCGCGATTTTGACGTGCATGAAACTCTTACCTCGCCAAATGCCAAACGCCGAATCCCGATGGCTTTTGATTTCCTTCGCGCGCCTAGGGAATAAGTCCCATGCAACTTCTCTACGATCTAACGATCGGCAGGATTTCGTGATTCAACTCCACGAACCTTGCTCATTGATTCCTCCCTCTTGGGAATTCTTCCGTTCCAAAGCTCAGTTCTGTTCAGTACTTCTCTTGGGTCTGTTCCCACTGTAACGAGAAGGAACTATTCCTCCTGAGCTCAAATCCTCCGACTCCTTCAGAGACTTTTCACCCACACTCTTCTCACTCAATATTCAACAACTCTCAAAGTGTTGAAGTCACACGGACTCTGTGCACTCGCGACCATAGAATCCCTGGTTCCCTCTGCTCAGACCACCTGCCGAGACTTCTATTTCGCCTGCACTTCTCCTGCACGCTTCAATGACCTGATTCAGCTTCTGGGATGATGAGAATAAGAGCTCTTTCTGTCTAGCCTCCTCAACGCACTCTATGCGGAGGAATTCAACTGCACTCTATGCAGGAATCTCCTGGCTCAGACACAGAAACAATTGCAACTCATTCTCTTCTTTATCCCACAAATGGAGAATACGATAACCCTGGCAGTCTTCCAACTCCAGCAACCTATTCTTGTGTACTCTGGGTATTTAGTAACCCAGTGAAATCTCCCTCAGTGGATGCTTCCTTTCGATGATAGAACTCAAAGAGTTCCTTCCTCCTGTGCAGTCTTCACATTTCCTCAACGCCCTCCTGACGGAGTGTTTCTGTCACAAAATCCCCAGCAGTTATGCTATCTATAGCCTGTGAAAAGGCATGGAATTCATGGCTCACCAGCCTAAGACATTAATTTACATTGAATTCAAATTCAAAATGATGTTGCGCCTCCCTTCAGCTCTGAATGATTGCGCGCTGACGTGGCTGGCTGGCTGCATGGAGAGATGCTCCTGCATCACTTTGAGAATGACTAGTGATTTTCTCTGGCAAATTCAATGATTTATCCTTCCAAGTTGGACCCAAAAGTCCATAGCCCGACAAATATGGTGATCCAACTTGCATTTGTCCTCTCAATAGTCCAATGGAATATTTTTTTGACACGATCTTTTAATTATTACGTTTCTTGCAATTGGTTGAGCCACTGGTAAACCTCTTCTAGGAATTAGATCTAGAATATCTTGTACTGATCATTGGTTGGTTTAGAATAAAATATTGCATCCTTCACAACCCTCAAACATTTTTGTCGTAGCTCAGCTTCTTGAAATATGAACTCATCACACCTTATTTCTCACCATTTTTTAATGTCAACATTAAAGATGTGATGCTACATCCTCTAAAAAAATGCTCAGAAGTCATATCCTGGAAACAAAATCATTTGTTGTCGCAGAATTAGAGACAGTGATGATTTTAAGGATGGGAATTTATTTTAAAATGTAGAAACCTTGGCGAATCTTACTAATCCTTCATATGTCAACTATAAATGTTTGGTGATATTTTTGTAAAAATATTCAAATTTCTAATTATTTTATATAATTTTTATAAAATTTTGACAATTTTTAAGGTAAAATAATTTTATCCTATAGAATTTGGGCGAATCATTTTTAAAATAGCAAATCTCATTTTTGGAAAAACCATGGAAAATTAGCCCATGAGCGAAATTTAGCCCCTAAAATCATCCCTGATTGGAGACCAGGGTTCTCAGAGGTTTCCAAAAAATATATCGTTTTAGTCTAGTTGTGTTGGTATATTCAAACTTCTGCAAGGGAAGGAGGTCTCACCAAAAGTATTACCGAGACTTGTGTGATAAAGTGAGTTAAAGAGGACACACCATCAAGCCTAGTGCATTACAATACAATTTCATACTTAAAGGTAAATATATTGTAACATTGAAATGCTTAGACCAGTAAAAGAATTAAAAAATCCATGGTGCACAACATTAAAGTAAATAGATGCATTACACAAGTTGTTTAAATAATAACACAACTAGCAATTATGTAGAACATAAAAGATTACACAAGAAAGAAACCATGCATTCATCCACATATTGACAAATTTTTGGGTGCCCAAATAATCCAACATATATTATCTTATCTCATTTGATCATACATGGAATAAATTACTTACTGTCAAGGCTTATACAAATGAATTGGTAATGGTGTTGGATCATGTTGTCATTGATGCCAATGGTTTGATTGATTGATGTCAAAGGATTGATTGATTGATGAGTTATGTAATATAATATGTATTTTCTTTGATGAGAATGCATAGATGAAGATGGATCAATGAGTTGTCATTGATATGATGAAGATGGATCAATGAGTTGTCATTGATACATGATGAAGATGGATGGTTGTGGTTTCATTGGTATATGATGCATTGTTGGAAAAATGTATAGATGACTCATTATTGTCTTATCATGATTGATAAGGTGCACAAATGGATGAACTCCAAAGTGGTCCCCTTATAGTGAAAGCCCTCACGGGAAGACACTTTGTGGATTGAGTTATCCTATAAGAATGGTTGGAGGACCCTTGCTCTCATTATTTTCTTATCATGATTGATGAGGTGCACAAATGGATGAACGCAAAATTGGTCCCCTTATGGTGAAATCCCTCACAGGAAGACGCTTTACGGATTGAGTTATCCTAGATGAATGGTTGGAGGACCCATGCTTGTATGTGGAATAATGAGATGAAGATCAAAGAAATTGTTGATGAAACTATCCTAGATGGATAGTACTTGTCATGCCAAATTTTTCGGTGGTATGTGGAATGTCACATAACTCCTCATGGTTTGAGACTTATGGCCTTACGAAGATGAAAGACCCCTACATGAAGGCTTGAAGCCCCCAAGGTCAAAGAAGCCAAAGTGACCTAAAAGAAGAAATCATTATTTAAATGATAAAGTAAAATGACAAAGTCAAGGTGGATTATTTAAATAATAAAGAG
>SNQJ01S0049525.1:106347-125291 GCA_010110895.2 Picea sitchensis | reverse complement strand
ACATCAAAATAGTGTTTGAAGAACCCACTACTATCTACTGTGATAATAAAAGTGCTACAAGTCTCTCCAAGAACCCTATCCAACACTCCAAATCAAAACACATTCCAATAAAATACCACTATCTAAGAGATCAGGATGAAAATAAGAACATTAAATTGGAATATGTCCCAACAGAAGAACATGTTTCATATATTTTCACTAAACCCTTAAGTAGAGATATATTTGAATATCTCAGGAAAAGACTGGGAGTAGTCTCTCTTCCATTCTAATCTCTCAAGAAAATAATGCATCAATTGGCATCAAATCATGGGGAGACAGTGATCAAAGTCAGGGGGAGTCATTCAAACCTTTTCCCTTGATGTCAAAGGGGGATAAATGAAAATAGTATTTCCATCAATGCAAAAGGGGGATATTGTTGGAAATATGGAAATACATGTTGGCATTGATGGCATTAGCATTGACAATATTGACTCTACTGCATAATCATGACTGTTATAGGGATACTAAGGCTGGATATAGTTCAAACATGTTGATATTATGGTGACTGTGAGGACATTGACATATGTGAAGAACATGATGACATATCTATGTTGACAGAGCCATTGATGAGGTAGTATGATGACAAAGCATATGGCATTGACATTGACAGATAAGAAATGTGCATTGGGCATGTAAAATGACATAAGTAGTGGTGTATGTTGACCTACTGACTATGATGGTTTTGAGGCACTCTGTTATTACAAACTCTGTGATGTGCCTGGAAGACATGGGTTTTATTTGTGAGAATGTTCATACTGACTATCCATTTACTGACCTTAAAACATAGGTGTTTTCCAGTAGACCTCTCCTTGATAATCCTTGAAAAATAAATTTATTTGTTTGCAAAGACTTTGGATGACAGATTCATCATTAAGAAATTTGAAAAGACAGAATTGGAGTCCTTTATCAAGTTTTCCCCCGAATACTTCAAATATCTTTCAAACTCTTTAAGTACAGGGAGCCCCACATTCCTTGCAAAGGTTCTTGGTATTTCTCAGGTTACTACAAAGAATGCAAAAGGTGGAAAGGAGTTTAGGATGGATCTCATGGAAATGTAGAATATTTTGGGAGAAATATAACACGACTATATGACCTAAAATATTTTCTCGGTCACATTACAATGCATATTCATCAGGAAGTAACAAAGTTATTTTAGATCAGAATCTTCTAGAATCCATGCCAAACTTCCCAATCTATGAGCCACAAGATCAACAAAATTGTTGTTGCAGATGATAAGGTGGTAAACTATTTCACGATGAGTCAACATGATGGAGATACATATGAAATCAACCTGTATGAAAGCTATAGTGTTGAAATACCCAGAAGCATAGAGTCTATGACTAACAGTGAGAAAAACTGTAGAGATGGAACACCTAATAGAAGAGAGTCTGAAATCAGCCATAAAAATTATAGATATGAGAAACCAAGACAAACATACTCTATATGCAACAATGATATTAACAAAATTGGTGTTGAAAATGCTAAGGATGTAAAATAGTACACAACGAATGAACGACATGTAATGAGTGCAGGATTTTAGACAAAAAGTTTGCATTCACGTGAAGTGTGAAAGTTGTTTGTTAGGTTGAGATGATTGTGATTGTATTTAGTGATTGGTATCAGTTTACAGCTGGCTGATGGAGATGATGCTATTATGTCTCAAACATATACTTATCCTCTTCGTGTTGCAACATTAAACTCCATCTAATTTTGTGGGCCCATGGTGGTTTTGAATTCCACCTTGCTTATCTTCTTATTTGATGGTATTGGTATCAGTTTACGGCTGGCTCATGGAGATGATCTTATTATGGATCAGACCCATACTTATATTCTTCATGTTGAATGTTAGTTACAACAATAAACTCTAGCTAATTTCATGGGTCTGAAGTAGCTTTGAAGTGTGATATCTCTGTCGAGTGGTTAAACTTTCCATTGGGAATTAATCCCACATTCATAGTTTGAAAAGTTTCATATTGGTTTATAACCATAGACCTCACTAGGCTTATTCGACGTGTAGTGTAGAGGTAAGGCGGGGGCTCTAGGTGCTTGAAATTCACTCGAAGATCACCATCCTAGAGCCCGGGACGACTTGTCAGGCCCCTTACCTTTTGATCTAAGCGACTAAGACTGTTGAATAAGTATTTTTTATATAACTGTGTGGCGTGTCGGTCATATGAGTGACCATGGTCTTAGGAGAGTTTGTTGTGTTAGGTGGAAGTGAAACTGGCAATTTTGTCGGAGTAGTTGGTACAACTTCAAGTTTGGAGGGTCACCAAAGTTTTCTACCAAGTGTATAAACGTTTGGATGTTGACACCACTCTTCCTATCGGAGTTTTGGAATACTGCAAATTGTGGAGGTTCACCAAAATCAAGTTAAAACCCTGCACAACACCACAAATTTCACAGTCACATTTTTGGTAAAATGATAAAGAGCATGGAGAACATGGATCACATGAAGAACATAACAAAGGCTATAAAAAAACCTCACCATAACTGCTGAATGGTCTACACGCTGTCAGATAATCACAAAAATTTAGTAAAACCCTATAGAAATACAAAAGAAAGTGAGTAAAATAAAGCCACATTTTTCGATGGATGCTTTGGGTTGATGAATAACAATTCATGACAAATAGTATATCAATAATAATTGTTGATCAAAGTCTATGAATATTTGTTTAAAGAAGAATTTTATTATGAATTAAAGAAGACATCAAAAGATAAGATAAAAATTGAAGAGATGTGTTGTTTAAAAAACATGACTGTGTTATTTAAAACAATGATTATTGTTGAAAGTGAGCTAAATCAGAAAGATAGGCTATTTTGGGAAGAAAGGCATGCACGCGGAAAGTGACACATGGAAGGAAGATCAACACGCGTGCATGCATGGAAGACCTAATGACGTTAGGGTTAGGGTTTTTGTAATACATTGTAATGGTTGATGAGCCAGAAAAATATAAATATATATACCTCGGAGGTTTAGAGGGGTCAATTTTTAGAGAGTCAGAAGAGATGATGAGAGGAAGGAGTCCTGTTTTGAGAACTAGTTGTAATCCTTCTGTCATACAACCTACTTTTGTAAGCTGTTGAGATGTAGAGGGTTAGAAGGGTAGATATCGAGGGTTAGATTACAGGCTAAGGATCCTGGTGTGATCTAGTCCACCTCATAATAGACCTCGACTCGACTGAGGATGAGTTGTAAAGCGGGCGACACTGTAGTTTTGGAACTACCATAATAGAAGAGCTTGAGAGGCAGATCTTTGTGGACGTAGCCCAGGGGGGGTGAACCATGACAAAATCTTGTGTTATGTGATTTAATACTTGTGTCTCTTTTACTATTTATGAGTAGATGTTAGCATGGTGAATGAATGAGCTAATTACATTACATGCAAAATTGCGAAGGATTGTATATTGCTTTAACAAGTTAATTATAACTCTTAGTGCACACTTCTCAGATCTCCATTCAATCCTGGACTGCAAACACCTAAGTATTGCAGTCACCCATTAAGACTATCTCGGGTGAGACTGCATAGTGCACACTGTGCGTCGCGTTGCCTTATGGTTTACCAGGAGGGCCGATAGTTTTAGAGGCTTTGTTGGAACCCCAACAAACTTGAACCTGGGACAATCACATTAAAGGTATAACTCAGAGAAAATAAACCAACAAATGGTTCCATTGCCGGTTGGAACCGTATAGGATTGAGTGGATGTGATTTGTTAAAGATCTGTTAAGAGAGGGTCAGATCTGCGGAAGGTGGGTCAAAAGAATACCAAATCGAACAACGAAAAGGTGAGAAGAATGCGACGCTAGAAGGGGATGTTGAGACCGTGGAATCCCACAAAAGTAGAGATTGAGAGATGGTTGAAGACAAATGAGCTAGAGTTTTCATAGAAAGATAACAAAAACCCTAGAGTAACACCGCACAAATACCTTCAGAAGTATATGTTTATTGATCTGCATGAAGTATTTTTATGTGATTTTCCACACTTATTACAGTAGTGGATATTGAGGTTGAAGGATAATCACGCAACAAACCAGATCTAACAGTTAGAGTGGACCTCAGTTCAGATTGAGAATTTACAGCAGGTGAACAACAAATTCACTCGTGCAGTAGATTTTTGGCTTGATAGTATTGTGAAGGGTTTATAATAGAATTTGCAATAGATACCGCGAAGTCGTACAACGCAACAGATCAAGAGTTTCTACGCGGGCCTAGAGGAAGGTATATTTGATCACGATATACTTCTATTAAGATATTTCTTTATAATAAAGGTGTAATGACAATAGAATCAGACAACTAAACTTCCATGTGTGTATGGGGGAAGGGGGGAAGAACTGACAGAAAGAGAAGAAATGGAAGGAGAAGTGGATAAAGGCAAGAAGGAAGAAGCCTTGGACCCAATCATGATGGGTGATGACTAGATCAAGAGGATCATGGATACATATGGAAAGACACATAGTGGAGTACCCTACCAATACAAGGTGAACACCAAGAAGAGAGCCGTAGCCGCGAGGGAAGGAATGGAAAGTGATGAAGAAGAGGTAGAGGATCTTCGAGCTGTGGAGCATATTGAGAAAATCCCGTGCACAACATATGAGAGGAAGATTAGAGGTCCAAGAGAAGGAATATAAGGCAAAAATCCTATCCATATTAATGTCAGTTTGGAACCCATCAATCCATGTGTGACTAACACACCCAAAAGAATACCACTGTTTAGACAATCGAATTTCGAGAGAAGGAAGACAACATGAAGTACATCTACAAAGGGAAAAACAACTGGAGGATCTAGTTCAGGAAGCATTGGTTAAGTATATACACTGCGTGAAGGTAGTAGTTCAACATTCAGGATGGCAGGACACGGTCCCACCATCAGGTTACCAAAATTCAAAGGAGAAGCATCGGAGGACCCAGAAAAGCACTTGTTTATATGTGAGAAGATATGGGAAGAAAAACAAATCACAGATGAGGACACTAAACTTGCATAGCTAGTGATTACACTAAGGGATCACACACTGGATTGGTATATGAGTTTAACCACAAACAATCCACCATGGACAACCAAAACAATTGCGGACATCAAGAAATTGATGATAAACGATTTTCAAAAGCCAAGCTCAGAGGACCAGTACATGAACGAGATGATAGAAATTAGACAGAAACTAGGAGAATCCGTATGGGAGATTGAACAAAGATTCAAGTGACTGAAAGGAAAGTTGAAATACCTCATGATAGATATGCAACACAAGAACCTGTTCGTCAATTCATTATTACCACACTTAAAATATCCATTTCGACAACAAAAGTTTCAGACACAGGCAGAGGCTTTGTAGGCAGCCCTGCAACTGGAAGAAAACCAATATCAAAAGACAAATCCAGCCATTGAAGAGATGAAGGAGGATTTGACGAACTTAACTTTCTAGCTAAACCATAACAAAAGTAAGGACAAATGAGAATCCTTTTGGTGTACCACATGCAGGACGTAAGGACACCATAAGAATGAATGCCCAACATTCGCGCAGTATATGGAAACATGAATGCCAAATCCGTTACCAATAGGAGGAATATGGTGAAAAATATGTAAGAAATAGGGTCATGACCCATATCACTGCCCAATGATGCATAAGTACCAAACAGTCCCAAATATTTCATATTGCAAATTTTGCAAGTCAGTGGGCCATGATGACAAATACTGTAGAACTATGGAGTTGATGAGAGAGAGGACATCAGATGCATATAAAGTCTAGGCAGAAATGATGACCGAGCAAGCCACACCTTAATTTAACCAGGTACTATCCCCATAAAACACTGCACAACCACAATATGATGCTGTACATCAACCATATAATATCGTGAAACCACAGTACAACACAACACAACCTCAATACAATACTGTGCAGTACAATCAGACACCTCAGTATAACATGCTGCAAGGAGATTGAGACGGTTACAAAGGCAGGGGACGAGCAAGAGGAGGATTTGGAAGAGGTAGAGGACCAATGGTATGTCACAACTATCAACAATTGTGACACTATGCAAGAGAATGTCCACTTCCACCAATGACTTGTATGTATTGTCGCGGATTGGATCATGACACAGAAAAACGTCCTACGTTATTAGGGAATATCTAGGAAAAGAGGAATCATAACAACCAGAATGTTCAATGGATTTCAGTGGAAGTGAGGGATGATGAAAGAAACATCAACATAGTTACGCGCGAAGGAGATAAAACAGGAAATGATGTAGTCTGACAAGAGCTAGTACAACATTAGTGGGTGAAGAAGAATTCCAAACCAAGGAAGCAGTTCAATGCGCATAACGAGAAGGAAAAATTTAAACAAGCCAGAAAGGAATTTATGAAGAAAGACACCATGTCGACTTCAACCACACAACATAATAAGGAAGTACCAGAGTACGAGATGCCTCCATCATTGGATCATACTAAAGAAATGTAGCCCTTGGGACTAGTAAGTACAACCAAAGGATTTTTGCAATCATGCGTAAAATTACTAAATGATCCATCCTCTATCAAAATATTACAAAGTATGTTAGAAAGATGTAGCATAGAGACAGAAGGAAAACTCGAACAAAAAATAGTCAATCACCTACATACAAGGAGAAGAAAAAATAGGGAGTTCATGCCGAATGCCAACATCGAAGATTTCGATATATCACACTAGATCTAGGATGCGAAGTCAATGTATTACATGAGAAGACATGCCAATGTATGGGAGATCCCACATTGGGATATTCACCCATTCAACTAAAACTAGCAAACCAACACAAAGTTCTACCAATTGGGAGACTGAAAGGAGTGACAATAGACCTAGATGGAGTGCGCACTAAAGCTGACTTCGAAGTAATAGAGATAGTGGATGACACAACACCATATCCAACATTGCTTGGCTTGAATTGGGCATTTGATAACCAGACCATAATCAACTTAAAGACACGTAAAATGAAATTTGAGTCAGGAGACTATAGGGTCATTGCACCATTAGACCCATCAGAAGGGGAGAGGTTTTTAAAGCCTACTTGCTTGGACTTGGAGGAAATCAACTGGTTGTATAGGACAACTGCATGAGATGAGGATTACGTGAACCCAACTACATATGGGATACTCATTTGGTGGAGCATTACTTCATGTGCGTCAGACTCATATAGAAGTTTAGAAAACTGGAAATAGAGACTACATGAAGTTTCCACAAGAATATGCATCATACTAGACTGCGCAGTAAGATGGGTAGGTATGAAGATAAGGGAACCACCCAATTTCCATGGGGTAAATGATCTAGAATAATTATTGACACAATACAAAGATGAAGTGTTAGAAAATTAGAGACTCTTAGCACTCTATATAGCACTCAAGGCTACACCTGAAAGATGGTGGGGTGCACACAAAGAAATAATCAAGGATTGGTACCAATGCAAGCGGTTACTATGCATAAGGTTTGGTGCAAAACAAAAAAGAAATCAACAACAGAAATATGATGGACAAGGGGAACCAACAGAACAATTGGATAAGTGTCGAGCATTGTGGAAAATGACATCCCAAAGGAATGGCCTCATCATTTTGTACATACCTTAGAGAGAATCCCAACAAACTAGTATGTAGACCAGGAAATGCACAGAGGAACTACGAGCTAGCCAATATTGCAACAAAACTTTACAGTCACTTTCTCATTTGAGCATGAGAACCCCAAAATAGATGCAACACTTAAACAAATAAGAGGGGTGATATTCATTCAGAAACCATAAGTTGAACTCATAATAGAGGAACAACACCAGAACAAACATACAATGAAAGAATTGTTGTCATGCTACCATGTGTAGGAAGAAGTACAAGAGGAAGACGACCCACACGATATTCAGATTGAGGAAGTGAAAGGAGAAAGAGAAGTGGAAGGTCCACCTTTGGAATCATAAGTAATTGATGTGCTGATCAAGGTGAATAAAGTCAACATTGGGACAATTGAGAATCCCAAAATGGCCAACATTGGAGACTACTGGGATGAGAAAACAGTAGAAATCATAACATAGTTACTCTGTGGGTACATCGACCTGTTCCCCACAACGTTTACATAAATGAAGGGTGTAGAAGGAGAGCTAGGTGAAATGAAGATACCACTCAGAGATGAGGCAAGACTGATCAAACAACGACCATAGAAACTAAATCCAATATATAAGAAAAAATTCAAAGCTGAGATCAATAGGATGCTTGAAGATGGAATCATAGAACCTGTGGAAGAATCATAATGGATAAGCCCCATGGTAGTTTAGGAGAAAAAACAAGGTGGGATAATAATATGTGTCAACTTGAGGAAGTTGAATGATGCATTCCTACATGACCTGTTCCCTACACCCTTCATGGATGAAGTGTTGGAGAACATAGGAGGATAGGAAGTTTATTCATTCACCGACGGATTTTTAGGATACCATCAGATCAAGATAACATCGAAAGACAGATATAAGAACACTTTTTCTATGGAATGGGGATCCTACTAGTACATGGTCATGCCGTTTGGATTGAAGAATTCACCCGCAATATTTTCCAA
This sequence comes from Picea sitchensis, assembly GCA_010110895.2. Lineage (NCBI taxonomy): Eukaryota > Viridiplantae > Streptophyta > Pinopsida > Pinales > Pinaceae > Picea > Picea sitchensis. The sequence goes on along the minus strand of SNQJ01S0049525.1, from coordinate 116,701 downwards.
AGTAGTCATAGCTGCATTTAAGGAATTTATCCACCAGTTTCTAGAGGTATACTTGGATGATTGGACAGTCTATATTATGTTGAAATACCATGTAGAGGTCTTGCGGATGATGTTAGAAATATGCAGGCAGTGCCATATATCATTAAACATCAAGAAGTGCATCTTCAAAACACCGTTTGGGATATTATTGGGCCATATAGTATGCAAGCAAGGTTTACTAGTAGATCCTATGAAAATTGCAGTAATCGTTAACCTACCACCACCAAAAATAGTCTGTCAAATAAGGGAGACATTGGGACACATAGGAAACTACAAAAAATTGATCAAAGGGTACACACAAATCACCGCGCCAATGGATAAACATGTTAAGGAAAGATACAAAGTTTCAATGGAATGAGGATTGTCAACATGGTCTGGATCCACTGAAAGAAAACATGGTAACAACGCCAATACTAGTATTCCCAGATTGGGAGAAGACATTCCACGTACATGTAGATGCATGAGCCATAACACTTGGAGCTATTTTGGTGCATCCAAGAGCAAGAGATTTGGATCATCCTATAGCATTTGATAGCAGAAAACTGTCAGAATGAGAGAAGAACTACAACAGTATAGAGAGGGAAGGACTAGCTATGGTCTATGCATTGCATAAGTTCGGACATTACTTACTGGGAAAACATTTTAAGATGTTCACAGTTCATTCAACCCTTAAGTACCTAGTCAACAAGCCAGTATTGGGGGGGGAGAATCTGTTGATGGTTACTACTATTTAAAGAATTTGATTTTGAATTAATAGTCAAGCCAGGGAAGTTGAACGCAGGACCTCACCACCTATCAAGGGTCATGAATAGAGAGGAATCTACAAATTTAGAGGACAACTTTCCAGACGCACAATTATTTTCAGTCCAGATCACTGATGAATACTTCACATACATCATCCAGTACTTGAGTACAGGGACTATGCCACAGGGATACAACACCGCTGCTGATTGCAGGACACTTATACAAAATGGGAGTAGATAGCATCTTGCGAAGATATGTGCTAGAACATGAAAGACCAAGGATTTTGGCAGAAGCCCATGAAGGAATAACAGGAGGACACTACACAGGAAAAGATACCACGCAAAAGATATTGCACGTAGGACTATGGTGGCCAACCATTCAGAGAGTCTAAAAAGAGTACTTCCATAGATGCGATGTATGTCAGAGAGTTGGTAAAAAAAATAGAAGGGATGAGATGCCCCTACGACCATAGGTAACATTACAGGTATTCAAAAAATGGGCAATAGATTTTGTGGGACCAATTAACCCACCAAAAAAGAGGAAAAGAGAAAGGTACATTATCACTGCGACATAATAACTGACAACATGGACAGAAGCAATAACAGTCAAATATTGCAGCGCAAAAACATCAACACACTTGCTATTCGAGCAACTGATCACTAGATTTGTTTTCCCAAGAATTCTGATGAGTAACCAAGGCACTCACTTCATTAACAACACTATTAAGGCTCTGACTGAGGAATTTGAAGTCCATCACCAAAAGAGTACTCCATATCATCCACAAGTGAATGGAACAGTATAATCCTTTAACAAAATCTTGAGAATCCATTGACAAAGATCTATAATGTCAACATGGATGATTGGGACCTAAAAATACCAACAATATTGTGGGTATATAGGACCACATGCAAGAACTTGATAGGACACATGCTATTCAGATTGGTATATGGACAAGAAGCAGTGGTGCCATTATAATTTATGGTACCTAGTCTGTGCATAGCAACGATTACAAACATGACCGAACAAGGCATCATACATGATAGGATGAATCAACTAATGATCATGGATGAATATAGGATCCTAGAAGGGTTCCACAAAGAAGTTCAGAAAGAAAGGGAAAAATATTAGCATGAAAGACATATCAAGAGGAAAACTTTCAAGGAAGGAGACTTAGTGTTGATGTATGACAGTAAATCCATTTAGCATCGAAGAAAACTTAGAATGCATTGGTTAGGACCATATGAAGTAAAAAATGTCATAGATGGGGGAGATGTACATTTGAAGGAATTAGGAGGCACACAAATCAGAGGGATGATCAATGGGAGTCGACTGAAGCTGTACAAGGAAATTCGACCACCCGCAACTTGAAAGACACCGTGCAGTCAAAAAAAAAAAATAGTACAAAATATCAAAAGGGAATAACAAAGGCATAACACACTGAAACTAGAAGGAGAATGAACCAAAAGTCAAATGAGCATACACACCTGCGACCGATGAAGACAATGACAATGGTCATTTCAAAGAGAAAACAAGCGGGAAAGGCAGATACAACAAAAGAAGCACCAATTGACAACGAATATCATAATTGAATGCTAGAAACGACAGACAAGATGTTGTATTAATCATGCCAACTGGAGACATCAAGGGAAATCAATGACAAGTATGAAGGAAATGACGGTTCAATTAAAGAATAATCATGGAAATGCATCCGACAAGCTTCACCCGACGCCGATACAAAGAAAGGACATTGGAGCGAAACAATTATTGTGAAATTGGAATAGGAACAAGAGTGAGAGAGAATACGAAGAAGAGAGTGAAGGTTGCATATGCTACTGAGCTCGGTGAACGATAATGTTTTACCACCATGGAACTACCTAAGCAAGGAGAACCAATCCATACTACCAGACAACCCCGAGGTAGGACCATGTCACAATAACAACCATAGGGAAGCGAACAACAACCATCTCAGCTGCCAGAAGTCGTCAATGTGGAAAAAATCCTATCACTAAATACAACACTAGGAAGCCCCACACCCATTGAGGAAGAAACCCAACAGAAAACACCTGCGGGCATGGACATCGATAGGTCAAAAGAGGAGCAGGGCCGATAGAATGAGGACGTAGGCATCCAAGTGAAACCAAAAAACCCAATGGAAGCCCCGAGAGTCAACGTGATGGCTCCAAACCAGGAAGAAATAGCCGCGTTAGAAGAATCACAGACAACCACGTCAGAACAAGCACAAGATAAATTAGTGGAGGATGTCATTGGCCGACTAGAGCAATATGACAAAGAATGAACAATGGAGGCTAGAACCTCGAGTCATCCACCACTGTGAAAGGAAAAGAAAACGGTATCTAGGTCATCGCGTAGACAACCCACCACAACAATTTTTTTTCTGTGCATATCGGAAGGGGTACGTGTATCAACAAATTTGTTAGGTTATGTAGAGAAATTGAGGTACTTAGAACATGATGTAACATACACAAGAAGGTTCCCAGAGTTCGCTAAGCAAGTCTACCTATAGACTGTGGGTATAGGACCCTTTGGGGAACCAATCCATCAACCAGTCTAGTGGGCAGCAAGATTGGCCAAAAACAGAATTCTAGGTCTGTTGGACCTACCACACTTTGGAAGAGGCTAGTATGCAAACAATTGCATCAAGCAATTGATGGAGGTCACACATGGTAGATATCTTTGGTTGGAACAACTTGTCTCAATAGACATAGAGCTCATCGCACACATCACAGGGATGCCATCACGAGGCATGGATTCTGCACAGTTCCTCGAGGACATAACAAAGGAGAAAGAACTGGCTGAGGAGATGAAGAAAAAATATGACACTGAAAGGGGGTTGCATGGAATCATTATCAAGTGTATTAGTGACATTGCGACAAGAATGGACACAAAAAATATGGCATGCGATTTTCTCAGGAAATTCCACAAGGAGAAAGTCCCTACCGGGGTTGTTGCAGTTGCATCATAGTGTGTTGAGGGCACCATACTCAACTAGGACCCTTATTTGTCGAACATGTTCAAAGGATGCACATGATCTGGGGACATAATTCAATTATTCATGGCAGCTCATATTGATAGCCATAATGGGACAGAAGGAGCCGAAATACTCATTTTTTTCCACTAGACCCAAACCCTGCCACAGAGCGTGATACTTATCACTTGGAGACGCTTCAGACACCAAGAATAGGAGAGAGAATGTAGCTATATTTGAAGGATATATCCGCGACCTACAAGACACCATCGCCAACACTTGTAGGATAACACCAGAAGTTGTTGCACACTGTCAGGCCATAGCCAACTTCAAATCCACTAAACATGCGATGTGGATCCAGGTGCGGAAGGACCCTGAAAATAAATGGCTACAACTGCGTTACTGCATCAGGGAGGGGGACATACAAATGGCCATTAAGGATTGGGAAGATGAATGGAGGATTCCAGTCCTCACTCAAGAGGAGGTAAGATAGGAACACACACATGTTGAGGAGATAGGGTAGGAACAAACATAACCCGAGGAAGTAACAGTGTCCAAGAAACCAAGGACAGGTCAGAACAAGCCTCAAGAGAAGGAAGGGGAGACATCCAAGAAAAAATTTCAGACGAGGAAGAAGAAGAACACACAGGCACCACAAGTACAACAGAAATAGGTCGAGGCAGCACAAGGAACTACATCAAGTGATACTCCATAATAGCTAGGCCAGACTAAGCGGCCAACCACCCAGACGGGGGGTGCACACAATAATACAAAGGAACATAGAACACCCCCAGATTGTAGAATCACTGAGGATGATGCAGACATGGTGGCCCAAATTGTCCAGGATCACACAGTTGAATATTTAGAGAATTCTGTGTGCCAAAGGGACAAAATTGAGGAAGATATGGCACACATATGACATCTTCTTAGGTAGCTCAAGGAAGCACAAACAACCGAAAACAACATATAAACGGGACCATCAACATCACAGATAGGAGGAGAACATAGAGCAAGAGAGAATGATACAATTCAGATGACAAAAAAGCTAAGTTCAATGTTTCACATCACACTCAACATGATGCACATGGATGAAATCATGGGGCATACACCCATAAAAGACTTGGATCAACTACAGTTGGTATTTCCGTGGATACCAACCAAGGCCTTGCATAAATTGCAAGTCAACATTACACAGGAGGTACAGTCTCGTGCACGCACAAAGACAACAGAATTATAGCAGGAAAAGGATGATCAAGATGGGTTGGAATTGGTACTTGAGAATGCCAAGATCGAGACCAAAGAGGAGAAGGAACACGTGAAGGGACTGGAGAAGAAAGTGGCCGTAGCCTGCGAGAAGATCCCAAAGAACGCGCAGGTGATCGAACTCACGATGACAAAGAAGATTGATCAGATTGTGTAGACAATCGATCAATACCAACAAGATATTGAGAATATCCAGGAGTAGCTCACACCTACCACTGCACCGAATGTGAGGGAGCAAAGGAAACATGAGGCAACAACGCGGATACAAGAGATAGAATGACAAGTCCACGCGACAAACGACTTGTTAGAGAAACTAGCGAAGGTCTAGATGAATATGGAAGAGGATCAACAGGTCCATCAGTGGGACCAGGAAGGAGAAAGGATAATCATAGCTATCTAGGACCTCAAGCAGAGGTAGAAGACAATGCCAATCATGAAGCGTGTCAAAGGGGCGCAAGACATGAAGAAATTGCAGAGAGAAATCATAACTGTGCAGATATAGAAAAAGGAGCGCCAAGCTCAAATGGAACCACCCTAGGAGCAAGCAACATAGGTCATTACACAGACAAAGGAAGCCAAAAAATATATGGAACAAACCTAGGTAGAATGTGCAAGGATGGTCAATGACGATATTGCAGTGTAGATATTGGACACACTCAATGAGAATACCATGCAGGCCCAAACATAAGAAACATAGCTCATGGAGAAGTTCCAAGAGATCACAAGGGAGATCGACGAAGAACACAGGGGTTAGGTGGCTCGGGACAAGCCACATGTCAGTGTTGGGGGCATGTTGGAAGCAGGAAAAATCAGAAAGAGAGGCTATTTTGGGAAGAAAGGCATGCACGAGGAAAGCAACAGTTGGAAGGAAGAGCAACACGCGCGCATGCATGGAAGACCTAACAACGTTAGGTTTAGGGTTGTTTTAATACATTGTAATGGATGATGATATAGAACTGTATAAATATAGATACCTAGGAGGTCTAGAGGGGTCGGTTTTTGGAGAGTCGGAAGAGACGACGAGAGGAAGGAGTCTTGTTTTGAGAACTAGTTGTAATCCTTCTGTCATACGACCTACTTTTGTAAGTTGTTGAGATGTAGAGGGTCAGAAGGGTAGATCTCAACAGTTAGATCATAGGATGAGGATCCTAGTGTGATCTAGTCCGCCTTGTGATAGATCTCGACCCGACTGAGGATGAGTTGTAAAGAGTGTGACACTGTAGTTTTGGAACTACCATTATAGAATATCTTGAGAGCCAGATATTTGTGGACGTATCCCAGGGGGGGTGAACCACGAAAAAATCTATGCTATGTGATTGAATTCTTCTGTCTCTTTTACTATTTATGAGTAGATGTTAGCATGATGAATGAATGAGATAATTACATTACATGCATAATTGCGAAGGACCATATATTGCTTTAACAAGTTAATTAGAACTCTTAGCGCACACTTCTCAGATCTCCATTCAATCCTGGACTGCAAACACTTGAGTATTGCAGTCACCCTTTAAGACTATCTCGAGTGAGATTGCACAGTGCACTCTGTACGTTGCATTGCCTTCTATTTTACCAGGAGGGCCAATAGTTTTAGAAACTTTTTGGAACCCCAACAGACTTGAACCCGGGTCAATCATGTTAAAGGTATAACTCAAAGAAAAGAAACCAACAATTATGTAATAGACAAAGAGGTGTGATGATTCATGAAAGGGTGTGAATTCCCATGAAGAGTTATTATGAATGAATATATAAGAGGGTTGAGAATTGAAGTAGAATATGGACTGTAGAAGATACATTGAAGATCAAAAGATAGAAGAAGAGAGAGGAGTAGTCAATACATGATACAAAAGTTTTCCATATTCAAAAATTAAGGGTGGTTGGGAGGTTGGAGCCTGCAGGGGAGTAGGTGCTTCCTTATTAGTTGTAGCTGACTAAACAAGGGGATGAAACCTCCTACCAGTTGGATCTGATGAACAAGGGTGTGGGTGTATCTTGATCTGTGGGTGCTGATCTAAGAGGAAGAACATCTTCCTTCTATGTAACTTGTAAAACATAATTTTGCAGTTAATAGAAAAGTGTTTGTGGTTTTCCTAATTGGGTTCCACGATAAAATATTGTGTTAAAATTTTGATTGCATTAACAAAAGAAAAATTGATAAAATTATTGTGTCACTGATTCACCCCCCCCTCTTAGTGACAGGATCTGGTCCTTCACTTTTCGACAAAGAAAGGTTGTGGCATTGTCTGTTACACGGATTTTGTCGCTGAAACTACAATTTTCCTTATTCTCTGGCTTGTCTGGCTTGCTCCAAGAAACATAGATTTGATGCCATGTTAATGTTTCAATGAAGCCTATACAGGAGATCTAGTTAAAGCAAATAAAAACAAAGTTTATCAATAAAGGATGAGATATTCAATAGGGAAGAATGAGAAAATATATTCACACTACTCCAATGAGCTGACCAATGAATGAATGATTGATACAATGAATGAGTGGAATACACTCATATATAAGGAAAGAAAATTCCATAATTAAGAAAAACAATCAAGGAGTTATCTTTCCTTAGGAATTCATGCATGCATAATAACATAATAATGATGTTCAAAATAGAAATTCTAGAATAGAAATTCTAAAATAGAACTAGTCAATTAACTCCCACTAAACTAGTGTGTTGAAAATATAATTTTTCCAACAATTTGGAGTTGTTGGCATTTGTCAATTTATAATATAAAATGCATTTTTGAGTGGAATAACATAAATATACTTTGCAATTTTCCCCAAACCAATAGGCCAAAAACAATTTCAATTCTATAGAATACATACATGGGAAATTCATGATGTGTTGGGGTTATCAAATTTTTGTGGTATATAAATTGTAATGTAACTCTATATATCCTCCATTAATTCATGTTTTTTTTGAATATTTTAGTATTCTATTAATGCTATTCTATATCTTGTAGGTCTTCATAGAAAGAGAAAATATGATTGTCCAACATGTGGTCCCAAAACAATATATAGACATTCAAGAAGTTTAGGAAAGGTGGTGTATGATGAGTATAGGCATGTCCTCCCTAGGAACCATAGGTATTGAACTATGGTTTTTTCTTCAATGGGAAATAAGAGGCTAGGAAAAAACCTTGAAAAAAACACCTAAACTATGGAAAAAGGAATTTGAGAAGAATCATGGTAAGTAAATGGTTTTAGTTATGTCCATATATATATATATATAATATCTATTTCCATTTATGTTTCCTAAAGGTCGTTAGGGTGGGCTTCTATGAAGTATGAAATGATACTTCGTCCAATTTAGTTGGTTTCCCTCCTATGAGCACCTACAAGTAGCTCATTTTTTTTCATATTGGAAAGAATGTCACAAAATACTTGTGGAAAAGTTTGGATGGGAGGAATAACAAAGACAAAATTGCTTTATTAGTGACATCGGGGAAGCCATGATAATTCAACATTTGACTTATTCTTATTGTGATGGACAACCAACCAATACTATATGGTTATTACTAGAGCAAGAGAGAAATGTTGTAAAAGAGGTTATACAAAAGATTAAATTTCCCATTGGTTTTGTTTCAAACATAAATAAAATATTAACAAATAAAGGTGATTTTGGTGGGGCAAAAACTCATGATTGACATACTTTTATTAAAGCTTGAAAATTTCCAATCTTTATCATCTTATGATATATATTATTTGTTAGTAATATATATTTGTTTCTAATCAAAATTAAACGACGATGCTTCATTCATTGTTACAACATTTTCTACCTCTAGATCTCCCAAACAACTTTTACAATAACACAAAGAAAGTTATATATGATCTCGACAAGTCCATGAGGAAAGTAAAAAGTTATAATTGAAAAATTACTAGTAGAATTTGTTGTCATTTGATTTATTTTCGTTGTATAATTTTGTGCTAACATATATGATTTCTTTGAACTTTTTGGTGGTGGTTATCTAAAAAACTCCATAAAGAATATATCAAGTATTAGAAGAGTGAACTTCCTCGTCTAGTGTGGGAAATGAAAAAGTATCTACTTCCAAGATTTTTCATTGCACACGAACATTACATCATACACCTAGTTGAGGAGATTGAAATATGTCGACTCGTACAAACAATGTCAATGTGGTTGGTGGAGAGGCATTTGAATATGACATTGAAGGTTTTGGTAATACAAAGATCATGTCCAGAGGGATCAATGGTTGAAGGATATATGATATATTAGTCCACGATGTATTTTAGTGAGAATTTACCCAAAGTAGTGGGTAATATTAGTGTGCCTCTTTTTTTGGATGTCAATTCCACCAACAAATTTGAAGGGGATGTGTTGCTGGGGAAAGGTATATGGAGGAAAATGGTAGGTGTTATATTATATTGTAATTACTATAATCCTACACATATTTTTAATCTTGATTGGTACCTAAATACATTTTAATTTCTTCATCTAGGTAATGAAGAGTGGGATGCAATGAATTTATACATTGCAAATAATTTTGACATGATGAAGGCATGGTAGAACAATGTAAAGAAGTTTACCATAGTTTATCATGAAGTGGAGTGGAAACATTGATTATAAGAGATTATGTGGATACTGATACAAATTTGAAACAAAAGGAAATTGACATAACATTTGGTGCAGAAGATAGAAAGGTAAACATTTCCCCTTGATTTTTAGTTATTAATTTCCATTTTCGTGTCATTTTTTTACCCCTCAAATTAACTTGTACATATATTTATGAAATCACGACAATGAATTTATAGCATACTAAGTATGTAGGTGAAATATCATACAACTATGTGGTGTAATGGTAGAAAATATCATACCGAATAGTTGGATAGTGAGAAGAAAACCTGTGACAGTGGGGTAATTGCAATTTCCCAGGTTACTACTATTTCCTAGAGGGGTGATAAACATTTGTTCACATATGATTTGAGATACTATGGATATCTATAACATATATTAGATATATCTCTTTAAGGTCATATGGTACCATGATTGATACTACTAGGTATGAGTTGAGTACAGGTCCCTATGTCCTTCCAAGTCAATGTGATCATGTCTTTTATTCACAGGTGCTAAGTAGAGTAGGTTGGTCATTTGTTTTTGGTTTCGATCCAATAAGATGAGAGTAGGAAGAAACATTAGACTAAGAGGTCCATTATCTTGACCATCTGGTAATTGGATCACATCCTATGCATAAAGTTGTTGATGATGATTAAGATAGTCACCAACTTGACAAGAAATTTCCATAGTTTTCTTTTTTAGAAGTCACATTTAGTGGTTGTTTTTACCCTCATTTAAAAAAGTGGTGCTAC
>SNQJ01S0049525.1:95550-105801 GCA_010110895.2 Picea sitchensis | reverse complement strand
TGAAGAAAGATTAATAAGGTTTTAAAAGGAATAAAATTGTTTAAGCTCATAAACAACTGATTCACCCCCCCCTCTCAGTTGTTTTTAGTATTTCCAACAAAGTCAATGTATTACATGAGAAGACATGGCAATGTATGGGAGATCCCACATTGGGATATTCACCCGTTCAACTAAAACTAGCAAACCAACACATAGTTCTACCAATTGGGAGACTGAAAGGAGTGACAATAGACCTAGATGGAGTGCGCACTAAAGCTGACTTCGAAGTAATAGAGATAGTGGACGACACAACACCATATCCAACATTTCTTGGCTTGGATTGGGCGTTTGATAACCAGGCCATAATCAACTTAAAGACACGTAAAATGACATTTGAGTAAGGAGACTACAGGGTCATTGCACCATTAGACCCATCAAAAGGGGAGAGGTTTTTAAAGCCTACTTGCTTGGACTTGGAGGAAATCAACGAGTTGTATAGGACAACTGCGTGAGATGAGGATTACGTGAACCCAACTGCATATGGGATACTCATTTGGTGGAGCATTACTTCATGTGCGTCAGACTCATATACAAGTTTAGAGAACTGGAAATAGAGACTACATGAAGTTTCCACAAGAATATGCATCACAGTAGACCGCACAGTAAGATGGGTAGGTACGAAGATAAGGGAACCACCCAATTTCCATGGGGTAAACGATCTAGAAGAATTCTTGACACAATACATAGATGAAGTGTTAGAAAATCATAGACTCTTATCACTCGATATAGCACTAAAGGCTACACCTGCAAGATGGTGGGGTGCACACAAAGAAACAATCAAGGATTGGTACCAATGCAAGCGGTTACTATGCATAAGGTTTAGCGTAGAACAAAAAATCAACCAACAACAGAAATATGATGGAAAAGGGGAACCAACAGAACAATTGGATAAGTGTCGAGCGTTGTGGAAAATGACATCCCAAAGGAATGGCCTCATCATTTTGTACATACCTTAGAGGGAATCCCAACAAACTAGTATGTAGACCAGGAAATGCATAGAGGAACTACGAGCTGGCCAATATTTCAACAGAACTTTACAGTCACTTTCTCATTTGAGCATGAGAACCCCAAAATATATGCAACACTTAAACAAATAAGAGCAGTGATATTCATTCAGGAACCATAAGTTGAACTCATAATAGAGGAACAACACCGGAACAAACATACAATGAAATAATTGTTGTCATGCTACCATGTGTAGGAAGAAGTACAAGAGGAAGACGACCCACACGATATTCAGATTGAGGAAGCGAAAGGAGAAAGAGAAGTGGAAGGTCCACCTATAGAATCATAAGTAATTGATGCGCCGATCAAGGTGAATAAAGTCAACATTGGGACAATTGAGAATCCCAAAATGGCCAGCATTGGAGACTACTGGGATGAGAAAATAGTAGAAAGCATAACATAGTTACTGTGCGGGTACATCGACCTATTCCCCACAACGTTTACAGAAATGAAGGACATAGAAGAAGAGCTAGGTGAAATGAAGATACCACTCAGAGATGAGGCAAGACCGATCAAACAATGACCATACAAACTAAATCCAATATATAAGCAAAAATTCAAAGATGAGATCAATAGGATGCTTGAAGCTGGAATCATAGAACCCGTGGAAGAATTAGAATGGATAAGCCCCATGGTAGTTCAGGATAAAAAACAAGGTGGGATAAGAATATGCGTCGACTTGAGGAAGTTGAACGATGAATTCCTACATGACCCATTCCCTACACACTTCATGGATGAAGTGTTGGAGAACATAGGAGGAAAGGAAGTTTATTCATTCACCGACGGATTTTTAGGATACCATAAGATCAAGATAACGTTGAAAGATAGATACAAGAACACTTTTGCTATGGAATGGGGATCCTACCAGTACATGGTCATGCCATTCGGATTGAAGAATTCACCCGCAATATTTTCCAAAGTAGTCATAGCTGCATTTAAGGAATTTATCCACTAGTTTCTAGAGGTATACTTGGATGATTGGACAATCTATATTCTGTTGAAATACCATGTAGAGGTCTTGTAGATGATGTTAGAAATATGCAGGTAGTTCCATATATCATTAAACATCAAGAAGTGCATCTTCAGAACATCATTTGGGATACTATTGGGCCATATAGTATGCAAGCAAGGTTTACTAGTAGATCCTGCGAAAATTGTAGTAATCATTAACCTACCACCACCAAAAATAGTCTGTCAACTAAGGGCGACATTGGGACACACAGGATACTACAAAAAATTGATCAAAGGGTATGCACAAATCACCGCGCCAATGGATAAACATGTTAAGGAAAGATACAAAGTTTCAGTGGAATGAGGATTGTCAACATGGTCTGGATGCACTGAAAGAAAATATGGTAACAACGCTAATACTAGTATTCCCAGACTGGGAGAATACATTCCACGTACATGTAGATGCATTGGCCATAACACTTGGAGCTATTTTGGTGCATCCAAGAGAAGGAGATTTGGATCATCCTATAACATTTGATAGCAGAAAACTGTCAGAATGAGAGAAGAACTACAACGATACAGAGAGGGAAGGACTAGCTATGGTCTATGCACTGCAGAAGTTCAGACATTACTTACTGGGATTTTTTTTTAATATGTTCACAGTTCATTCAACCCTTAAGTACCTAGTCAACAAGCCAATATTGGGGGGGAGAATCTGTCGATGGTTACTACTATTTCAAGAATTTGATTTTGAAGTAATAGTCAAGCCAGGGAAGTTGAACGCAAGACTTGACCACCTATCAAGGGTCACGAACGGAGAGAAATCTACAAATTTAGAGGACAAATTTCCAGACGCACAATTATTTTCAGTCCAGATCGCCGATGAATACTTCACAGACATCATCCAGTACTTGAGTACAGGGACTACGCCATAGGGATACAACACCATGCAAAAGAAAAACCTAGTAGTCTGGGCTGCATATTATTAGCTGATTGAAGGACACTTATACAAAATGGGAGTAGATAGCATCTTGCGAAGATATGTGCTAGAACATGAAAGACCAAGGATTTTAGAAAAATCCCATGAAGGAACAGCAGGAGGACACTACGCAGGCAAAGATACTGCATAAAATATATTGCACGTAGGACTATGGTGGCCGACCATTCAGAGAGTCTCGAAAGAGTACTTCCAGAGATGCGATGTATGTCAGAGAGTTGGTAAAAAAATAGAAGGGATGAGATGCCCCTGCGACCATAGGTAACGTTGCAGGTATTCAACAAATGGGCAATATATTTTGTGGGACCAATTAACCCACCAACAAAGAGGACAAGAGAAAGGTACATTATCACTGCGACATAATAACTGACAACATGGGCAGAAGCAACAACAGTCAAATACTGCAGCGCAAAAACATCAACACACTTGCTATTCGAGCAACTGATCACTAGATTTGGTTGCCCAAGAATTTTGATGAGTAACCAAGGCACTCACTTCATTAACAACACTATTAAGGCTATGCATGAGGAATTTGAAGTCCATCACCAAAAGAGTACACCATATCATCCACAAGTGAATGGAATAGTAGAATCCTTTAAAAAAATCCTTGAGAATGCATTGACAGAGATCTATAATGTCAACAAGGATGATTGGGACCTAAAAATACCAACAATATTGTGGGTATATAGGACCACATGCAAGAAGTTGATAGGACACATGCCATTCAGATTGGTATATGGACAATAAATAGTGGTGCCATTATAATTTATGGTACCCAGTGTACGCATAGCAACGATTACAAACATGACTGAACGAGGCGCAGTACATGATAGGCTGAATCAACTGATGATCATGGATGAATATAGGATCCTAGAAGGGTTCCACCAAGAAGTTCAGAAAGCAAGGGAAAAATATTGGCATGAAAGTCATATCAAGAGGAAAACTTTCAAGGAAGGAGACTTAGTGTTGATGTATGACAGTAAATCCATTCAGCATCGAGGAAAACTTAGAATGCACTGGTTAGGACCATATGAAGTAAAAAATGTCATAGATGGGGGAGATGTACATTTGGAGGAATTAGGAGGCACACAAATCAGAGGGATGATCAATGGGAGCCGACTGAAGCTGTACAAGGAAATTCGACCACCCACAACTTGAAAGACACCGTGCAGTAAAAAAAAAAAATAGTACAAAATATCAAAAGGGAACAACAAAGGCATAACACACTGAAACTAGAAGGAGCATGAACCGAAAGTCAAATGAGAATACACACCCGAGACCGATGAAGACAAGGACAACGGTCATTTCAAAGCGAAAACAAGCGAGAAAGGCAGATACAACAAAAGAAGCACCAATTGATAATGAATATCATAATTGAATGCCAGAAACGATGGACGAGATGCCGCATTAATCATGCCAACTGGAGACAACAAGGGAAATCAATGACAAGTATGAAGGAATCGATGGTTCAATTAAAGAATAATCATGGAAATGTATCCGACAAGCTTCACCCGACGCCGATACAAAGAAAGGACGTTGGAGAGGAACAATTATTGTGAAATTGGAATAGGAACAAGAGTGAGAGAGAATATGAAGCAGAGAGTGAAGGTTGCATAGGTTGCAGAGGCTATTGAGCTTGGTGACCGATAATGTTTTACCACCATGGAACTACCTAAGCAAGGAGAACCAATCCATACTACCAGACAATCCCGAGGTAGGACCAGGTCACAATCCCAACCATAGGGAAGAAAACAACAACCATCTCAACTACTAGAAGTCGTCAACATGGAAACAATCCTATCACTAAATACAACACTAGGAAGCCCCACACCCATTGAGGAAGAAACCCAGCAAACAACACCTGCGGGCATGGACATAGATAGGTCAAAAGAGGAGCAGGGCGGATAGAATGAGGACGCAGGCATCCAAGTGAAACCAAAAAACCCTATGGAAGCCCTGAGAGTCAACGTGACAGATCCAAACCAGGAAGAAATGGCCGTGCTAGAAGAATCACAGACAACCATGTCAGAACAAGCACAAGAGAAAGAAGCGGAGGATGTCATTGGCCTACTAGATAAATATGACAAAGAATGAACAATGGAGGCTGGAACCTCGAGTCAGCCACCACCGTGAAAGGAAAAGAAAATGATACCTAGGTCACCACGTAGACAACCTGCCACAACAATTTTTTTGCCCTGCATACCGGAAGGGGTACGTATATCAACAAATTTGTTAGGTTATGTAGATAAATTGAGGTGATCAGAACATGATGTAACATACACAAAAAGGTTCCCAGATTTCGCTAAGCAAGTCTACCTATAGACTGTGGGTATAGGACCCTTTGGGGAACCAATCCATCAACCAGTCCAGTGGGCAACAAGATTGGCCAAAAACAAATTCTAGGTCTGTTGGACCTACCACACTTTGGAAGAGGCTAGTATGCAAACAATTGCGTCAAGTAATTGATGGAGGTCACACATGGCGGATATCTATGGTGGAACAACTTGTCTCAATAGACATAGATCTCATCGCACACATCACAGGGCTGCCATCACGAGGCATGGATTCTACACAGTTCCTCGAGGACATAACAAAGGAGAAAGAACTGGCCAAGGAGATGAAGAATAAATACGGCATCGAAAGGGGGTTGCGTGGAATCATTATCAAGCGTATTAGTGACATCATGACAAGAATGGACACAAAAAATATGGCATGCAATTTTCTCAGGAAATTCCGCAAGGAGGAAGTCCCTACCGGGGTTGTTGCAACTGCATCACAGTGTGTTGAGGGCACCACTCTCAACTGGGACCCTTATTTGTCGAACATGTTCAAAGGATGCACAGGATCAGGGGACATAATTCAATTATTCATGGTGGCTCATATTGATAGCCATAATGGGATAGAAGGAGCCGAAATACTCATTTTCTTCTACTAGACCCAAACCCTGCCACGGAGCGTGATACTTATCACTTGGAGCCGCTTTATACACGAAGAATAAGAGAGAGAATGTAGCTATATGTGAAGGATATATCCGCGACCTACAAGACACCATCGCCAACACTTGTAGGATAACACCAGAAGTTGTTTCACACTGTCAGGGCATAGCCAACTTCAAAGCCACTAGACATGCGATGTAGATCCAGGTGCGAAAGGACCCTGAAAATCAATGGCTACAACTGCGTTACTGCATCAGGGAGGGGGACATACAAATGGACATTAAGGATTGGGAAGATGAATGGAGGATTCCGGTCCTCACTCGAGAAATACCTGTAGATATAGATGAGGAGGAGGTAATATAGGAACACACACATGTTGAGGAGATAGGGCAGGAACAAACATAACCCGAGGAAGTAACAGTTTCCAAGAAACCAAGGACAGGTCAGAACAAGCCACAAGAGAAGAAAGGGGAGACATCCAAGAAAAAAATTCAGACGAGGAATAAGAAGAACACACAGGTGCCACAAGTACAACAGAAACAGGTCGAGGCAACACAAGGAACTACATCAAGTGCTACTCCATAAGAGCCAGGCTAGACTAAGCGGCCAACCACCTAGACGGGCGGTGCACACAATAAGACGAAGGCACATAGAACACCCCCAGATTACAGAATCACTGAGGATGATGCAGACATGGTGGCCCAAATTTTCCAGGATCACACAGTCGAATATTTAGAGAATGCTGTGTGCCAAAGGGAAAAAATTGAGGAAGATATGGCACACATATGACATCTCCTCAGGCAGCTCGAGGAAGCACAAACAACCGAAAACACCGTATAAACGGGCCCATCAACATCACAGATAGGAGGAGAACATAGAGAAAGAGAGAATGGTACAATTCATATGACAATAAAGCTGAGTTCAATGTTTCACGTCACACTCAACATGATGCGCATGGATGAAATCATGGGGCATACACCCCTAAAAGACTTGGCTCAACTACAGTTGGTATCACCGCAGATACCAACCAAGGCCTTGCATAAATTGCAAGTTAGCGTTACACAAGAGGTACAGTCTCGTGAATGCACAAAGACAACAAAATTATAGCAGGAAAAGGATGATCATGATGGGTTGGAATTGGTACTTGAGCATGCCAATATCCAGACCAAAGATGAGAAGGAACACGTGAAGGGACTGGAGAAGAAAGTGGCTGTAACCTACAAGAAGATCCCAAAGAATGCACAGACGATCGAACTCACGGCGACAAAGAAGACTGATCAGATTGTGCCGAAAATCGATCAATACCAACAAGAGATTGAGAATATCCAGGAGTAGCTCACACCTACCACTCCACCGGTGGTGAGGGAGCAAATGAAACATGAGGCAACAATGTAGATACGAGAGATAGAATGACAAGTCCACGCGACAGACGACTTGTTAGAGAAAGTAGAGAAGGTCTAGATGAAGATGGAAGAGGATCAACAGGTCCATTAGTGGGACTAGGAAGGAGAAACGATAAGCGCAGCTATCCAAGACCTCAAGCAGAGGCATAAGACAATGCCAATCATGAAGCGCGTCAAAGGGGCGCAAGACATGAAGAAATTGTAGAGAGAACTCATAACTGTCCAGACACAGAAAAAGGAGCGCCAAGCTCAAATGGAACCACTCTAGGAGCGAGAAGCAGAGGTCATTGCACAGACAGAGGAAGCCAAAACATATATGGAACAAACCCAGGTAGAATGTACAAGTATGGTCAACGACGATATTGTAGTGTAGATATTGGACACACTCAATGAGAAGACCGCGCAGGCCCAAACACAAGAAGCAGAGCTCATGGAGAAGTTCCAAGCGATCACAAGGGAGATCGACGAAGCACACATGGGTTAGGTGGCTCGAGACGAGCCACATGTCAGTGTTGGGGGTATGTTGGAAGTAGGACAAATCAGAAAGAGAGGCTATTTTGGGAAGAAAGGCATGCACGAGGAAAGAAACAACTGGAAGGAAGAGAAACATGCGTGCATGCATGGAAGACCTAACAACGTTAGGTTTAGGGTTGTTGTAATACATTGTAATGGATGAGCTAGAACCGTATAAATATAGATACCTAGGAGGTCTAGAGGGGTCAGTTTTTAGAGAGTCGGAAGAGACGCCGAGAGGAAGGAGTCTTGTTTTGAGAACTAGTTGTAATCCTTCTGTCATATGACCTACTTTTGTAAGCTGTTGATATGTAGAGGGTCAAAAGGGTAGATCTCAAGCGTTAGATCATAGGATGAGGATCCTGGTGTGATATAGTATGCCTTGTAATAGATCTTGACCCAACTGAGGATGAGTTGTAAAGAGCGTGACACTGTAGTTTTGGAACTACCATTATAGAATATCTTGAGAGCCAGATCTTTGTGGACGTATCGCAGGGGGGGTGAACCACGAAAAAACCTATGTTATGTGATTGAATTCTTCTGTCTCTTTTACTATTTATGATTAGATGTTAGCATGATGAATGAATGAGATAATTACATTACATGCATAATTGTGAAGGACCGTATATTTCTTTAACAAGTTAATTAGAACTCTCAGCGCACACTTCTCAGATCTCCATTCAATCCTGGACTGCAAACACTTGATTATTGCAGTCACTCATTAAGACTATCTCGGGTGAGATTGAACAGTGCACTCTGTGTGTTTCATTGCCTTCTAGTTTACTAGGAGGGCCGATAGTTTTAGAAACTTTGTTGGAACCCCAACAGACTTGAACCTGGGTCAATCATGTTAAAGGTATAACTCAAAGAAAATAAACCAACAATTATGTAATAGACAAAGAGGTGTGATGATTCATGAAAGGGTGTGAATTCCCATGAAGAGTTATTATGAATGAATATATAAGAGGGTTGAGAATTGAAGTAGAATATGGAATGTAGAAGATACATTGAAGATCAAAAGATAGAATAAGAGAGAGGAGTAGTCAATACATGATACAAAAGTTTTCCAGATTCAAAAATTAAGGGTGGTTGGGAGGTTGGATCCTGCAGGGGAGTAGGTGCTTCCTTGTCAGTTGTAGCTGACTAAACAGGGGGATGAACCCTCCGACCAGTTGGATCTGATGAAAAAGGGTGTGGGTGCATCCTGATCAGTGGGTGCTGATCTAAGAGGAAGAACATCTTCCTTCTATGTAACTTGTAAAACATAAATTTGCAGTTAATAGAAAAGTGTTTGTGGTTTTCCCAATTGGGTTCCACGATAAAATATTGTGTTAAAATTTTGATTGCATTAACAAAAGAAAAATTGATAAAATTATTGTGTCACTGATTCACCCCCCCCTCTTAGTGACAGGATCTGGTCCTTCACTTTTCGACAAAGAAAGGTTGTGGCATTGTCTGTTACACGGATTTTGTCCCTGAAACTACAATTTTCCTTATTCTCTGGCTTATCTGGCTTGCTCCAATCAACATAGATCTGATGCCATGTCAATGTTTCAATGAAGCCTATACATGATATCTAGCTAAAGAAAATAAAAAAAAAGTTTATCAAAAAAGGATGAGATATTCAATATGGAAGAATGAGAAAATATATTCACACTACTCCAATGAGCTGACCAATGAATGAATGATTGATACAATGAATGAGTGGAATACACTCATATATAAGGAAAGAAAATTCCATAATTAAGAAAATCAATCAAGCAGTTAGCTTTCCTTAGGAATTCATGCATGCATAATAACATAATAATGACGATCAAAATAGAAATTCTAGAATAGAAATTCTAAAATAGAACTAGTCAGTTAACTCCCACTAAACTAGTGTGTCGAAAATAGAATTTTTCCAACAATTTGGAGTTGTTGGCATTTGTCAATTTATAATATAGAATGAATTTTTGAGTGGAATAACATAAATATACTTTGCAATTTTCCCCAAACCAATAGGCCAAAAACAATTTCAATTCTATAGAATACATACATGGGAAATTCATGATGCGTTGGGGCTATCAAATTTTTGTGGTATATAAATTGTAATGTAACTCTATATATCCTCCATTAATTCATGATTTTTTTTGAATATTTTAGTATTCTATTAATTCTATTCTATATCCTGTAGGTCTTCATAGAAAGAGAAAATATGCTTGTCCAACATGTGGTCCCAAAACAATATATAGACATTCAAGAAGTTTAGGAAAGGTGGTGTATGTTGAGTAGAGGCATGTCCTCCCTAGGAACTATAGGTATTGAACTATGGTTTTTTTTTCAATGGGAAAGAAGAGGCTAGGAAAAAACCTTGAAAAAAACACCTAAACTATGGAAAAAAGGCATTTGAGAAGAATCATGGTAAGTA
>SNQJ01S0049525.1:83392-95401 GCA_010110895.2 Picea sitchensis | reverse complement strand
GTTAGGGTGGGCTTCTATGAAGTATGAAATGATACTTCGTCCAATTTAGTTGGTTTCCCTACTATGAGCACCTACAAGTAGCTCATTTTTTTGCATATTGGAAATAATGTCACAAAATACTTGTGGAAAAGTTTGGATGGGAGGAATAACAAAGACAAAATTGCTTTATTAGTGACATTGGGGAAGCCACGATAATGCAACATTTGACTTATTCTTATTGTGATGGACAACCAACCAATACTATATGGTTATTACTAGAGCAAGAGAGAAATGTTGTAAAAGAGGTTATACAAAAGATTAAATTTCCCATTGGTTTTGTTTCAAACATAAATAAAATATTNCAACATTTGACTTATTCTTATTGTGATGGACAACCAACCAATACTATATGGTTATTACTAGAGCAAGAGAGAAATGTTGTAAAAGAGGTTATACAAAAGATTAAATTTCCCATTGGTTTTGTTTCAAACATAAATAAAATATTAACAAATAAAGGTGATTTTGGTGGGGCAAAAACTCATGATTGACATACTTTTATTAAAGCTTGAAAATTTCCAATCTTTATCATCTTATGATATATATTATTTGTTAGTAATATATATTTGTTTCTAATCAAAATTAAACGACGATGCTTCATTCATTGTTACAACATTTTCTACCTCTAGATCTCCCAAACAACTTTTACAATAACACAAAGAAAGTTATATATGATCTCGACAAGTCCATGAGGAAAGTAAAAAGTTATAATTGAAAAATTACTAGTAGAATTTGTTGTCATTTGATTTATTTTCGTTGTATAATTTTGTGCTAACATATATGATTTCTTTGAACTTTTTGGTGGTGGTTATCTAAAAAACTCCATAAAGAATATATCAAGTATTAGAAGAGTGAACTTCCTCGTCTAGTGTGGGAAATGAAAAAGTATCTACTTCCAAGATTTTTCATTGCACACGAACATTACATCATACACCTAGTTGAGGAGATTGAAATATGTCGACTCGTACAAACAATGTCAATGTGGTTGGTGGAGAGGCATTTGAATATGACATTGAAGGTTTTGGTAATACAAAGATCATGTCCAGAGGGATCAATGGTTGAAGGATATATGATATATTAGTCCACGATGTATTTTAGTGAGAATTTACCCAAAGTAGTGGGTAATATTAGTGTGCCTCTTTTTTTGGATGTCAATTCCACCAACAAATTTGAAGGGGATGTGTTGCTGGGGAAAGGTATATGGAGGAAAATGGTAGGTGTTATATTATATTGTAATTACTATAATCCTACACATATTTTTAATCTTGATTGGTACCTAAATACATTTTAATTTCTTCATCTAGGTAATGAAGAGTGGGATGCAATGAATTTATACATTGCAAATAATTTTGACATGATGAAGGCATGGTAGAACAATGTAAAGAAGTTTACCATAGTTTATCATGAAGTGGAGTGGAAACATTGATTATAAGAGATTATGTGGATACTGATACAAATTTGAAACAAAAGGAAATTGACATAACATTTGGTGCAGAAGATAGAAAGGTAAACATTTCCCCTTGATTTTTAGTTATTAATTTCCATTTTCGTGTCATTTTTTTACCCCTCAAATTAACTTGTACATATATTTATGAAATCACGACAATGAATTTATAGCATACTAAGTATGTAGGTGAAATATCATACAACTATGTGGTGTAATGGTAGAAAATATCATACCGAATAGTTGGATAGTGAGAAGAAAACCTGTGACAGTGGGGTAATTGCAATTTCCCAGGTTACTACTATTTCCTAGAGGGGTGATAAACATTTGTTCACATATGATTTGAGATACTATGGATATCTATAACATATATTAGATATATCTCTTTAAGGTCATATGGTACCATGATTGATACTACTAGGTATGAGTTGAGTACAGGTCCCTATGTCCTTCCAAGTCAATGTGATCATGTCTTTTATTCACAGGTGCTAAGTAGAGTAGGTTGGTCATTTGTTTTTGGTTTCGATCCAATAAGATGAGAGTAGGAAGAAACATTAGACTAAGAGGTCCATTATCTTGACCATCTGGTAATTGGATCACATCCTATGCATAAAGTTGTTGATGATGATTAAGATAGTCACCAACTTGACAAGAAATTTCCATAGTTTTCTTTTTTAGAAGTCACATTTAGTGGTTGTTTTTACCCTCATTTAAAAAAGTGGTGCTACTAGTATCACCCTTATTTTTTGGGGGTTAAAATTACCACCTTTTGCAACCATGGAATTAATTGCTTCATAATATTACCAACAAAATCCTTAAGTCAACCTATAAATTGAAAAGTGGCACTAATAGTAGAACCATTTTCTTTCAAGGTTAAAATTGCAAATTCTTTGAAACAATGGACTTAACAAATAGTACTATTATAACCGAAATATTAAAAGATCAATCCATAAATTGAAAAGTGGTTCCTTGAAGGGCACCACCTCTCTTTTTCAGGGATAAATTATAACATTTTTGAAATCATGGTCTTGACAATCGATATCATTGCAACCAAAATATTAAAATCAACTCTTGAATAAAAAATGGGTGTTATCAATAGTGCCTTTTTTTGGCATAAAATTACAACATTTTTGAAGCAGTGACCTAAAAGACCAATATTGTTGCAAACATAATCCTAAAAAAAGATACTGAAGAAAGGAAAAATAAATAACAATACAAAACAAAAAAAAAGAGAGGAAAAATCCATGTCTATATATATATAATGGATTTGTACCAGGCTTATATATATATAAGTGATAAAAAACACAATTAAAGAAAAAATGAAAAAAAATTACCATTTTTAAATTAAAAAAATGTGTTTAAAACAAATTAAAATAAAAAGTTAAAAAATAAGAAGAAATAATTGAAAAAAACTTGAAAAATACAAATACAATTTTTTTTAACCCAAAAAAATACAAACACATTTTTTTTTTAACAAAAAAAAAATACAATTACATTTCTTTTTAGCAAAAACAAATATATAAACCAAACTTGAATGTGGGCGGGGGGTTCCTAAAATCTCCCCCTCCCCATTCCACCCTTCCACACCCCTCCTAGGCCCCTATTGATATAACAAACTGTTTTACGATCTTAAGTTCAACCTCACAAAGATATGAATCCCCCTGTGTTTTTAGAGAGGTGGTACTTCTCTTGTTTTTATAATTCCAAGAAAACAAAATGAAACAAAATAAAATCAAATAAGGATCAAACGTTTTGTTTACGTTCACATTCAAGGAAAATAACACTTGAGATTTGGGACCAAGTGTTTTAAAAGAAACTCATATGTATAATATTTACAACGTGAATAGATTAATATGCATACATAATATATAGAACTGATATATCCATCACAACATTCATCAGGGCATTTAACAATACCACAAATAGAGATAATATAAATTGGACCGCGAATAAAAGAGAGCTTTAAATTATCATTCCATAAAGCACCAAAAATATTATGATAGTTAAAAAATTGGGTAACTCAAGCTTATGATCAAAGTCTTTGAGAATACAATAATGTAATATCCCGAGTAGCTCTCTTGGAGTCTAAAAAATAATAATGACTCTTTAAATACAAATGTAAATGTATTTAAGGAAAATAAAATGCATTCACCCTTTGAAGAGAATTGATTTTGGGCTCCTATAGACCATAAAATGAAAATATTTGGAAGATAAGAGAAGGACAACCAAGAATCAACCATAATCCCACATAATACCAAGAAGACAAAGGTAAGATGACAAATGATTGTAGTATAAAATGGACTCAAGAAAAAATTAAAGGGTAGAGTTTTGTTTTGACTCATTGTGATGGAGAAATATCATAACCTTCATTTTCTTGTGACTGGCTCCTTTATTGGTACATGTTGTGGTTGATGTAGCATAACTGCTCTCAATGTTCTTGAAGTTGTTAGGGTTTTCTTTTCTAGAACTTTCCATGATTCCTTTTTGGAGTAAACAAATTTTTATTTTTAATTTGTTTAATTCTCATTAATGATTTTGTGTCACTAAAATTTGCGCCTCCAAGTAGGGCCCACTTATTCCTTTAATAAAGTTTATTTTCAAAATTTTCAATTTGACTTCCTTTAACAAAAGCAGACTATTAACCATGGAAAATATTCCATATGCAATCTTCATCATCTCATATTTCCAACGAGTCCTCCTGAGCACAATTTGGAGTTATTGATCTTAAGTTATAAGGTCGAGAAGTTGAGGTTCCAAGCAGATCTCTCATAAAACCATGAAAAAATAGATGACTATTATTTCCATTGTTTTGGAGGTTTATGGCCAATTTATCCTCTCAAAACCTATTCCATCATATTCCTTGTCGAATCACCTTTCCAACGAGGTAAAATTTTTCCCAAACGGACACCCATATCTTGAGTTATGGCTTCTCGAAATTCACCACTCAACAACCATTCATCTACTATATAGTTGTTCACACTTGCATATGAGGGCCTTTTAATACTAGGCCGACCATATTACATATATATTTACACATTACATGTACATTTAGGTCCATATATGCCCCCCCTTGGGGTCATATCATATACATTTAGCCATATATATTCCCCCCCTTGGGTAATAACATAGTACCCTCCTTCAAAAAGCTTTGCCCTCAAACATTTGCAATTAAAGGCTTCACATGTGATGAAACCAAGTAATATGATTTTCTTATGTTCCTGCTTTCTTCATTCCATTGTTGATGATCTATCCATCCAAAATCAATTCTTTTTGGTCTTAATCCTTGGTGTCTAGTTGTTGCATATTTTTATTTCTTTTGATTCCATGTATTTTTGTTGAAGCTTCTCCAATTTGTAGTGGTTGTTGGTCTCTCATAATATCTCGTTGAAGAGTATTTTGGTGATTCCTTGTTCCATGAATATTGAAAATTATTTCATATTCTTCCTTCATAATGTTGATATCATCCTTCTTGTCTTCCTTGAAATATTTCCTGGTAATGAGGGTGTCGATATGGTTTCACATTTGATGATTTTTATTCACTCTTCATATGAATTTCATCTATCTTCTTTTCAGAGACAATGACATCCTCGATCATATTTTCTTGGTATTTTATTACTCTAGCCTTGGAGATAATACCATCATATTTGGAATGCACATCCTCTAGATGGAGTTAAAATTCTTCAAGTATCTTCTGTTGACCTTCTTGAATCTTGTCTTCTTTCTCTTTTTGAAGCTGCAATGTCACCCCATTTATCAAATTTTGACGTCCTTCTTCAATTTTAGACTGCATTTCCGATTTTTCCTCATTGGTATTTAGGGATTCTTCAACCTTCTTGCAAATTTCCTCTTCAAGTATTTTGGTAGATTATTCATCCAAGATCCTTCTTTCTTCTCCATTTTGAAAATTCTTCTTTTCTTCTTTCAATCTCTTGACCTCATCCAATAGTTTTTTTATTATGGTTTCGTAATCTGCATATCTCTTCATCTTTCTTTTTCAAATATTCCCTTGACTCATCCTTTTCCCACTTTGATTTACTATT
This sequence comes from Picea sitchensis, assembly GCA_010110895.2. Taxonomy (NCBI): domain Eukaryota; kingdom Viridiplantae; phylum Streptophyta; class Pinopsida; order Pinales; family Pinaceae; genus Picea; species Picea sitchensis. The sequence goes on along the minus strand of SNQJ01S0049525.1, from coordinate 89,881 downwards.
CTTTTCTTTCTTTAAGTTCTTAACCTCCTTAATGAGTGATTCATTAAGGGATCGTATCTTATATAGATCCTCACCCTTCTTCTTAATATCTTCCTTTGCTTCTTTTAATTCATCTTGAATTATATACAATCCCTCCATTTTTGTATCCCTAATCCATTTATCTGAGAAGAGTTTTTCAATTTCTTCCCATGTAGAGTGGAGTCTAGTATCTTCATCAAGGATTCTCCACCACTTATGAGATCCACCCAAAAAAGAAAAATATTCCCCAAAAGGACTTATAACAATCCTCATACAATCTTCTTTTACCATCCTCAACCATTCCATGGGTCTGATTTCATCTTTATCTTCATTTTCACTAAAATTAGGTATTGTCATTGATTCTTAATTGAGATCTAACCCCAATCCTTAACTTCCAACCTCAATATATTAAGGATAAATGTCTCAAATAGTTATAATACTTGTTCCAATATGTTCTTCTATATTTTATCTTTCCAATTGATTTTGATTCAGTTCAATCAGACATTCCAATCAAAATTTATGATAGTTTTAAGTGAACATACCTTTGAAACCCTGATTTGGAGTCTGTCCTCCTAATAGACTTTCCTTGTGACGTATCTCTACAATTTTGGCCTTTTTGAGTATGAAATTGTGACTTGTAGAACTCTAAAATTTCATCTCTGTAATGCCACATGTCTAACCAAAATTGGATGTGCCAAGTGGAATTTATGGTAACTTCCCCACACCTTGCTAATTTTTTTCCTTTCCAGGAGAGTGCACTTGTACAACGTTCCCTATGCACAATAATTGATATAAAATTATGAAAATTGTACCATAATACTAAATACTATATAATATCAAATGCAACTATTCTCACTCAATTATATCCTCTATGAATAATTTATGACTGTTTTACCCGGAACACATGTTTGAGATTAGTTAATAGGACTAGTCATATACCCTATCTTTCACATAGTGTATCTCCGAAAGTACAATGACCCAGGAGATGAAATTTGTTAAAAAATTAATCTAATACGTCTTCTAAATATCCTCCAGGTTTAGCCTTCTGAAAATTCTCCAATACAATTATAGAAAAAATTCCAAAATTTCTATCTTGAGGAAAAAAACCCTAAGATTGATGCTCTGATACCAAATGTAATGAACCAAATGCTTACAAATATCATAAAATAACATAAGTACACACAATGTATAGAATGTGAGGGTGGATCACAACTCCAAGATAGATAAGTTACACAATAACTCCTTAAATAATAGGGGAACCCCCTCCAAATAACCAAATACCATTCATACTTCACATTTCACCTCCCCAATCATGAATACATGATCTCTTATATACAGTTGTTCAAAATTACACATGAGGCCCCTTTACTACTATTGGAATATTGGTTGTTGTCATTGATATCAACCCTAGTCATGGGTTTTGGACCACAATATTGATAAAGGTATTTGGACATTAAGGACAATGCACATGCATATACAACACCCATGAATGGATAGTATACATCATGTTGTTTCCGGTGGTATGTGACACATCACCTGGATCCTAATGGTTGAGGAGAAATGAATTTTTGAATATGACAAAGTGAATTGAATAAGGAAGTACATGTAGGCCCTGAAGATAATTAAAGAAAATAATTACAAAATAAGAAAGTGTTAGGTCGGCCCTAATGTTAATAGGAAGTGATATAAATGGTATAAATAAACATCATTATACATTAATTTGATAAAAGTTGAATTTCATAGGAAATAAGAAGTAAAGAAGGCCGAATTTCAAGGGAGGATGAAGTCTTTTGGTGATGTGTTCTAAGGTATGTTATTTTCAGGTCATCTTACCATTTTTTCTATAACATTTTTTATAGAATGATTCAGATGGTGAAATCACTATGGTATTGATAAGACATATCAAGGTACCTCTGGTAAAAATTTCATCTCTTTATTCGCTATAATTATGGAGATACACTCTGTGGAAGATAGGATTTGTGACCAGTCCTAAAGCTGGTCAATAAACAAGTGTTCCGGGTAAAACAATCATAACTTATTCATCGAGAATCCAAATTAAGTGGAAAAAATTTCATTGGAAAGAGTACATACTTTAGTTTCTTGTGTGTGAGTTTTAGAATCAGATGTTAATTATTGAGCGCGGGGCATTCTGTGCAAGTTCAGTCTCCTGAATAGACCATAATTGAATAAAGTCTACCATTCTTTCTATAACCTCTTTTTGGGGAGGATTCAAGGAGTGAAACTTGGGAGGAGTTTCAAAGAATACATTGAGTAATATTATATATAGGATCAGAGTACTCCAAGAATTGAAGAATTGCAGAAATTGAAGAAGTCTTAGGAAGCATTATCAAGTTCTATGTGATGATTGGTTGATGGTGATGATTTAATGTAAAGTTTTATTATCTCTCATATATTCTTGGGTGGAAGGNTTCATCAAAGTCAGCAGGGAAAGTCTAAGGAGGTAGCATATCATTCTCTGGTGAAGCTGAAAACCATGATGGCATGATGGCTTACATAGCTATGTGATTGCAACTGCACTTTACCTGACCACTTACAATCTGATCTCTCCAAGAAATGGTCGTGTTCCTCCAAAGTTCCATCACTTATGAGCACTTGAAATTTCAGCATCTACTGCCACAGGTTTTTTATATTTATGTATTCCCTTGTTTGACTGGTTTGCTTGCTAGTTTTCCTCTGGTGAGTCGCTGATTTCTAAAAAATCTCCCATTTGCTTGTCTGTGTGTCGAGAATCGAAGGTATGCATGCGAATTTGTGTTGAGCCAAGGTTCACCTTAAGCCTCGATTTTCACAATTAAGCCATAATTCGGGTGAGGGACCTGTGTCACTTGGGCCACATTGCTCAACAAAACCCGGGTCATTATTCCCATTCTTCTATCTTATGTGAATCTCAGTATAAATTCTATTGTATATCTTTATTGCACCACTTTCATTCTTCGGTTATCCCTAATTTGAAAAATGGTCCTTATACTACAGTTGAATTCCCCCCCTCACCCAAATTGGTCACTTTGAAAGTATGAATTTCCACCAAGTATTCCCGCCTGTCACGCGGGTGATCCCATTGTTCGACATGATTCGGAAAGCATTTCCCCTCCAGCGCCAAGAATGTTGACCCAAAAATCTGCTTTGGGCTCAACATGGTGTTTTACACAGTTACTTTTCCATAAACGCCCCTTGATGCTATGGTTCCAGTCAAAGACAGTGGAGGGGGTCATAGTTATTATGGCCTCTGCCCTTGAAAGAGTATCAATTGGTTGCATTCAGGGATTTGTGGGCCTTCCCATGACATTTCTTCCTCATGTCAAGGTTGTTTGATTCAGGGAATACAAACCTTCCAAGTGGTAGGGATTGGGAAAATCTTTTCAACGAGCTATCATGAGCTTGATTCTGAGTCAGTATGAACCATATGAGGCATGCAAAGTCAAAGTCACACGAACGAACAAAACCAATAGCTATGGCTTCCTGGTCTGATTCAGTTAATATTATGGTATCAAAGGGAAAATCAAACCCATACATGGTGTAGGGAAGTGTGAGACCTTTCCAACGGTATATCCCGTGCTTGGTTTTGACCCCCGGTTAGTGAGAACGAGCCTTCGCAAGTTTATGACCACTTTTGGACATAAAATTGGTTGCAGTGCTTCATGATTTAAAATTGGTGGGTAAATGGTTATAAATCAGATACTCAGTGATTCCATGCTGTAATAGACTCAGACACCTTTCCAACGAAGTCTTATTTGCCTCATTCCGACTCCAGATGGCTTGGTTAGAGCTGTCACAAGTTGGCCAATAATTTTGGGCAAAAAGGGGTCCACCAGCTCACATGACAGGTTTTCATAACAGCTAAGACAGTCATAAATGACCCTAGAACAAAATTATATTGTCACTTCATTGAATTACTCGTCGATACCTTTCCGACGGTACCTCATTTTCTTCGATTGGATATCGTATGACGATTTGGCACCTTTCGCAAGATTAGGTGTCATGTGGGCCCACCAGCAAGTCAGGGGTTTTTAAGTGGCCACTGTTCCGGGCCAAATTTGAAGGCTAAGGTGGCATTATCTCAAGTTGGTGATGACATATTCCTGATGTCCTCGTCAAGACCTTTCCAACTATGTGACTTGCGTCCGATTCCGACTCCGTCTCTCCAATCAACATTTTTGGGCTGAATCAGTTGCAGCAGAGTCAAAGTCAAAGTCAAAGTCAAACTTTGACTTGCACGAATTTCCAAAAATATTAAAAAATTAATAAAATGTTTTATTAAACATTTTTTAGAAAAATTGGAAATTAGAGGAATGGGCACGTAGCCTCATACATATTGGGGGAAAATTGTTTTTTTTTAAAAAAATGAAAAAAACAAAACTGACCATTCTCCCCTCTCCCAAACCATTTGGCAATTTGGCCAGAGGAGGGAGAGCTCTGCAACAACAGTCATGGAAGAAGGGGGAGGTTTCAGGGAGCAACAAGAACTTAGAAGTGGACAACCAGTTTTCATGCTGCCATCTCCAAGCCATTGACCAGGTAACCCATTACTCAATTCCAAAAAAAAGAAAGAACCAGGGAAAATTTTGCTGGTCTTGCATGGAGAAGTTGCAATTTTTTCTGTCAAAATTGGGATTTTTGCCTATTTCAAAGATAAGATTGTTTGCTGGTTCAATTTGATGGATTAATGGCTGAGTTTATTAAGGGTGTCTGTGTGCTGAAAGATGCAAAGGAGAAGGGATTCGAACCTCTCTTGGGCATTCTGCCCAAGCCTCCATGGCTCCTTTAGAATTTAAAAGATTATGAAGCTATCAATTGGGGGTTACAAGCCTGGGCATGTCACTGGAGATCCCTGGCCTTTGAACCCCATCCCTCCCATTTTCCTTTGTCCAGAAACCTCAAAAACAACCCAGAAATCCAAGTGGAAGGCAGGGGGTTTGAACCCAAAACCTCACCTCCACTCTGCTGATGAAAAAACCCACTCTGCTATAGTTTTAATTTTAAATTTTTGGGGGTGGCTGGCCGCCCGTCCACCACCTGGGCGCCACCACCACCCCTCTGCGCGCAGCCCGAGCCCTCTACCTCTCTCTCCCACACGGCCTCTGCTCCTCCTCTATTCCCCTATGTGCAGGTCGCACCCCCCTTTCCTCCCACCTCCACGCAGCACCAGCTCCCTCACCTCCCACCGCGCGCCCACTTCCACACAACATCACTCCCGCGCACCCCTTTTCCCCTCCCCGCAACCACCTCCTGGTCTGCTCCTCCTCAATTCCCCATGCCATTCCTTCCCTCCGCCCTCCACACATTCCTCCACCCTCTCCTTCATTTCCCTCCTCCACGCGCACGCTCACAATTACCAGCTCCCTCCTCCGCGCGCGCGCTCACAATTACCAGCCACCTCCTCCCGCGGCCATCCCCATTCCCTCTACGCCGCACCTCCACCGACTCCTCCTCCTCCTCCCTGCCCGCGTGTGAAACGCAACACCACCACCTTTCACCGCTCCCCAAACCTCCGTGGGCTTCCCCTTTGGCTCTTGGTTCGGTCACATGGACGACTAGGGGCTGACGGGTGGGGGGAATCCCAAACTTAGAATTAGTTTTAAATTTTTTATTTTAGTTTAGATTTTATTTAAATTTAAAATTTAATTTAATTTTTAATTTCATATTATATAGTTTTTAAATTTTAAATTTTAATTATAAATATATTTTATATTTGTAATTATAATTATATGTTAAATTTTTTTTATAATGTTTTATTAAAACATAAATAAAATTTTAAATAGTTTTTAAACTATATGTTAAAAATTTAAATCCCCCCCCCCTAAGGGTCACTAGACTTGTTAATTACATAACTTCCCGGTACGGAGGCGGATTTTTGCCCGTAAATATTCAAAACAACCGGGACGAAGTCTAGAATACACCCATGCCATTCACCTCAGCAAATTCCACCTAGATTTTCAGTGACATTTCCCAGAGCGACAGGTACTCAGTTTGGCCCTACAAGCATGCACCAAAAAGAGGCCTAATTGGGGGCCTCCGAGGTCAAATTGGGCCCAGTGAGGGATACCCATTTCAGATACAGGTATACAGGCCTGTAGCAGCCTATCAATTCTGGTGTCCAACCCAAAATTTCACTCCAATTCTGAATCTTTTACCTGATCAGCCCATTGGCCCGCTCCATCCGCATACCTTCCCGGGGCCATATCTCACTCATCCGGAGTCGGATTTGCGCCAAACGAAAGGAAGTAGAAAGGTAGAGAACAGAGATATAACATGAGAATAGTAAAGAATATATTTGGGATAGTTTGGTATAGAGGAAGAGCCTCTCAAAGTTCAGGTCCAAGAGGTCCTCTTGCCGAAACAAGCCCAAATCAAGGCCATGTTTTAACCAGCTCACAGGAAACTTATAGGCAGCAAAGGGGGGGGGCATAATCAGGTCTGAAAAGTGCCTGAACAATGGGCATTTCCTTACTT
>SNQJ01S0049525.1:47117-83382 GCA_010110895.2 Picea sitchensis | reverse complement strand
GAGTTTTCCTTCTGTCTCTATGCTACATCTTTCTAACATACTTTGTAATATTTTGATAGAGGATGGATCATTTAGTAATTTTACGCATGATTGCAAAAATCCTTTGGTTGTACTTACTAGTCCCAAGGGCTACATTTCTTTAGTATGATCCAATGATGGAGGCATCTCGTACTCTGGTACTTCCTTATTATGTTGTGTGGTTGAAGTCGACATGGTGTCTTTCTTCATAAATTCCTTTCTGGCTTGTTTAAATTTTTCCTTCTCGTTATGCGCATTGAACTGCTTCCTTGGTTTGGAATTCTTCTTCACCCACTAATGTTGTACTAGCTCTTGTCAGACTACATCATTTCCTGTTTTATCTCCTTCGCGCGTAACTATGTTGATGTTTCTTTCATCATCCCTCACTTCCACTGAAATCCATTGAACATTCTGGTTGTTATGATTCCTCTTTTCCTAGATATTCCCTAATAACGTAGGACGTTTTTCTGTGTCATGATCCAATCCGCGACAATACATACAAGTCATTGGTGGAAGTGGACATTCTCTTGCATAGTGTCACAATTGTTGATAGTTGTGACATACCATTGGTCCTCTACCTCTTCCAAATCCTCCTCTTGCTCGTCCCCTGCCTTTGTAACCGTCTCAATCTCCTTGCAGCATGTTATACTGAGGTGTCTGATTGTACTGCACAGTATTGTATTGAGGTTGTGTTGTGTTGTACTGTGGTTTCACGATATTATATGGTTGATGTACAGCATCATATTGTGGTTGTGCAGTGTTTTATGGGGATAGTACCTGGTTAAATTAAGGTGTGGCTTGCTCGGTCATCATTTCTGCCTAGACTTTATATGCATCTGATGTCCTCTCTCTCATCAACTCCATAGTTCTACAGTATTTGTCATCATGGCCCACTGACTTGCAAAATTTGCAATATGAAATATTTGGGACTGTTTGGTACTTATGCATCATTGGGCAGTGATATGGGTCATGACCCTATTTCTTACATATTTTTCACCATATTCCTCCTATTGGTAACGGATTTGGCATTCATGTTTCCATATACTGCGCGAATGTTGGGCATTCATTCTTATGGTGTCCTTACGTCCTGCATGTGGTACACCAAAAGGATTCTCATTTGTCCTTACTTTTGTTATGGTTTAGCTAGAAAGTTAAGTTCGTCAAATCCTCCTTCATCTCTTCAATGGCTGGATTTGTCTTTTGATATTGGTTTTCTTCCAGTTGCAGGGCTGCCTACAAAGCCTCTGCCTGTGTCTGAAACTTTTGTTGTCGAAATGGATATTTTAAGTGTGGTAATAATGAATTGACGAACAGGTTCTTGTGTTGCATATCTATCATGAGGTATTTCAACTTTCCTTTCAGTCACTTGAATCTTTGTTCAATCTCCCATACGGATTCTCCTAGTTTCTGTCTAATTTCTATCATCTCGTTCATGTACTGGTCCTCTGAGCTTGGCTTTTGAAAATCGTTTATCATCAATTTCTTGATGTCCGCAATTGTTTTGGTTGTCCATGGTGGATTGTTTGTGGTTAAACTCATATACCAATCCAGTGTGTGATCCCTTAGTGTAATCACTAGCTATGCAAGTTTAGTGTCCTCATCTGTGATTTGTTTTTCTTCCCATATCTTCTCACATATAAACAAGTGCTTTTCTGGGTCCTCCGATGCTTCTCCTTTGAATTTTGGTAACCTGATGGTGGGACCGTGTCCTGCCATCCTGAATGTTGAACTACTACCTTCACGCAGTGTATATACTTAACCAATGCTTCCTGAACTAGATCCTCCAGTTGTTTTTCCCTTTGTAGATGTACTTCATGTTGTCTTCCTTCTCTCGAAATTCGATTGTCTAAACAGTGGTATTCTTTTGGGTGTGTTAGTCACACATGGATTGATGGGTTCCAAACTGACATTAATATGGATAGGATTTTTGCCTTATATTCCTTCTCTTGGACCTCTAATCTTCCTCTCATATGTTGTGCACGGGATTTTCTCAATATGCTCCACAGCTCGAAGATCCTCTACCTCTTCTTCATCACTTTCCATTCCTTCCCTCGCGGCTACGGCTCTCTTCTTGGTGTTCACCTTGTATTGGTAGGGTACTCCACTATGTGTCTTTCCATATGTATCCATGATCCTCTTGATCTAGTCATCACCCATCATGATTGGGTCCAAGGCTTCTTCCTTCTTGCCTTTATCCACTTCTCCTTCCATTTCTTCTCTTTCTGTCAGTTCTTCCCCCCTTCCCCCATACACACATGGAAGTTTAGTTGTCTGATTCTATTGTCATTACACCTTTATTATAAAGAAATATCTTAATAGAAGTATATCGTGATCAAATATACCTTCCTCTAGGCCCGCGTAGAAACTCTTGATCTGTTGCGTTGTACGACTTCGCGGTATCTATTGCAAATTCTATTATAAACCCTTCACAATACTATCAAGCCAAAAATCTACTGCACGAGTGAATTTGTTGTTCACCTGCTGTAAATTCTCAATCTGAACTGAGGTCCACTCTAACTGTTAGATCTGGTTTGTTGCGTGATTATCCTTCAACCTCAATATCCACTACTGTAATAAGTGTGGAAAATCACATAAAAATACTTCATGCAGATCAATAAACATATACTTCTGAAGGTATTTGTGCGGTGTTACTCTAGGGTTTTTGTTATCTTTCTATGAAAACTCTAGCTCATTTGTCTTCAACCATCTCTCAATCTCTACTTTTGTGGGATTCCACGGTCTCAACATCCCCTTCTAGCGTCGCATTCTTCTCACCTTTTCGTTGTTCGATTTGGTATTCTTTTGACCCACCTTCCGCAGATCTGACCCTCTCTTAACAGATCTTTAACAAATCACATCCACTCAATCCTATACGGTTCCAACCGGCAATGGAACCATTTGTTGGTTTATTTTCTCTGAGTTATACCTTTAATGTGATTGTCCCAGGTTCAAGTTTGTTGGGGTTCCAACAAAGCCTCTAAAACTATCGGCCCTCCTGGTAAACCATAAGGCAACGCGACGCACAGTGTGCACTATGCAGTCTCACCCGAGATAGTCTTAATGGGTGACTGCAATACTTAGGTGTTTGCAGTCCAGGATTGAATGGAGATCTGAGAAGTGTGCACTAAGAGTTATAATTAACTTGTTAAAGCAATATACAATCCTTCGCAATTTTGCATGTAATGTAATTAGCTCATTCATTCACCATGCTAACATCTACTCATAAATAGTAAAAGAGACACAAGTATTAAATCACATAACACAAGATTTTGTCATGGTTCACCCCCCCTGGGCTACGTCCACAAAGATCTGCCTCTCAAGCTCTTCTATTATGGTAGTTCCAAAACTACAGTGTCGCCCGCTTTACAACTCATCCTCAGTCGAGTCGAGGTCTATTATGAGGTGGACTAGATCACACCAGGATCCTTAGCCTGTAATCTAACCCTCGATATCTACCCTTCTAACCCTCTACATCTCAACAGCTTACAAAAGTAGGTTGTATGACAGAAGGATTACAACTAGTTCTCAAAACAGGACTCCTTCCTCTCATCATCTCTTCTGACTCTCTAAAAATTGACCCCTCTAAACCTCCGAGGTATATATATTTATATTTTTCTGGCTCATCAACCATTACAATGTATTACAAAAACCCTAACCCTAACGTCATTAGGTCTTCCATGCATGCACGCGTGTTGATCTTCCTTCCATGTGTCACTTTCCGCGTGCATGCCTTTCTTCCCAAAATAGCCTATCTTTCTGATTTAGCTCACTTTCAACAATAATCATTGTTTTAAATAACACAGTCATGTTTTTTAAACAACACATCTCTTCAATTTTTATCTTATCTTTTGATGTCTTCTTTAATTCATAATAAAATTCTTCTTTAAACAAATATTCATAGACTTTGATCAACAATTATTATTGATATACTATTTGTCATGAATTGTTATTCATCAACCCAAAGCATCCATCGAAAAATGTGGCTTTATTTTACTCACTTTCTTTTGTATTTCTATAGGGTTTTACTAAATTTTTGTGATTATCTGACAGCGTGTAGACCATTCAGCAGTTATGGTGAGGTTTTTTTATAGCCTTTGTTATGTTCTTCATGTGATCCATGTTCTCCATGCTCTTTATCATTTTACCAAAAATGTGACTGTGAAATTTGTGGTGTTGTGCAGGGTTTTAACTTGATTTTGGTGAACCTCCACAATTTGCAGTATTCCAAAACTCCGATAGGAAGAGTGGTGTCAACATCCAAACGTTTATACACTTGGTAGAAAACTTTGGTGACCCTCCAAACTTGAAGTTGTACCAACTACTCCGACAAAATTGCCAGTTTCACTTCCACCTAACACAACAAACTCTCCTAAGACCATGGTCACTCATATGACCGACACGCCACACAGTTATATAAAAAATACTTATTCAACAGTCTTAGTCGCTTAGATCAAAAGGTAAGGGGCCTGACAAGTCGTCCCGGGCTCTAGGATGGTGATCTTCGAGTGAATTTCAAGCACCTAGAGCCCCCGCCTTACCTCTACACTACACGTCGAATAAGCCTAGTGAGGTCTATGGTTATAAACCAATATGAAACTTTTCAAACTATGAATGTGGGATTAATTCCCAATGGAAAGTTTAACCACTCGACAGAGATATCACACTTCAAAGCTACTTCAGACCCATGAAATTAGCTAGAGTTTATTGTTGTAACTAACATTCAACATGAAGAATATAAGTATGGGTCTGATCCATAATAAGATCATCTCCATGAGCCAGCCGTAAACTGATACCAATACCATCAAATAAGAAGATAAGCAAGGTGGAATTCAAAACCACCATGGGCCCACAAAATTAGATGGAGTTTAATGTTGCAACACGAAGAGGATAAGTATATGTTTGAGACATAATAGCATCATCTCCATCAGCCAGCTGTAAACTGATACCAATCACTAAATACAATCACAATCATCTCAACCTAACAAACAACTTTCACACTTCACGTGAATGCAAACTTTTTGTCTAAAATCCTGCACTCATTACATGTCGTTCATTCGTTGTGTACTATTTTACATCCTTAGCATTTTCAACACCAATTTTGTTAATATCATTGTTGCATATAGAGTATGTTTGTCTTGGTTTCTCATATCTATAATTTTTATGGCTGATTTCAGACTCTCTTCTATTAGGTGTTCCATCTCTACAGTTTTTCTCACTGTTAGTCATAGACTCTATGCTTCTGGGTATTTCAACACTATAGCTTTCATACAGGTTGATTTCATATGTATCTCCATCATGTTGACTCATCGTGAAATAGTTTACCACCTTATCATCTGCAACAACAATTTTGTTGATCTTGTGGCTCATAGATTGGGAAGTTTGGCATGGATTCTAGAAGATTCTGATCTAAAATAACTTTGTTACTTCCTGATGAATATGCATTGTAATGTGACCGAGAAAATATTTTAGGTCATATAGTCGTGTTATATTTCTCCCAAAATATTCTACATTTCCATGAGATCCATCCTAAACTCCTTTCCACCTTTTGCATTCTTTGTAGTAACCTGAGAAATACCAAGAACCTTTGCAAGGAATGTGGGGCTCCCTGTACTTAAAGAGTTTGAAAGATATTTGAAGTATTCGGGGGAAAACTTGATAAAGGACTCCAATTCTGTCTTTTCAAATTTCTTAATGATGAATCTGTCATCCAAAGTCTTTGCAAACAAATAAATTTATTTTTCAAGGATTATCAAGGAGAGGTCTACTGGAAAACACCTATGTTTTAAGGTCAGTAAATGGATAGTCAGTATGAACATTCTCACAAATAAAACCCATGTCTTCCAGGCACATCACAGAGTTTGTAATAACAGAGTGCCTCAAAACCATCATAGTCAGTAGGTCAACATACACCACTACTTATGTCATTTTACATGCCCAATGCACATTTCTTATCTGTCAATGTCAATGCCATATGCTTTGTCATCATACTACCTCATCAATGGCTCTGTCAACATAGATATGTCATCATGTTCTTCACATATGTCAATGTCCTCACAGTCACCATAATATCAACATGTTTGAACTATATCCAGCCTTAGTATCCCTATAACAGTCATGATTATGCAGTAGAGTCAATATTGTCAATGCTAATGCCATCAATGCCAACATGTATTTCCATATTTCCAACAATATCCCCCTTTTGCATTGATGGAAATACTATTTTCATTTATCCCCCTTTGACATCAAGGGAAAAGGTTTGAATGACTCCCCCTGACTTTGATCACTGTCTCCCCATGATTTGATGCCAATTGATGCATTATTTTCTTGAGAGATTAGAATGGAAGAGAGACTACTCCCAGTCTTTTCCTGAGATATTCAAATATATCTCTACTTAAGGGTTTAGTGAAAATATATGAAACATGTTCTTCTGTTGGGACATATTCCAATTTAATGTTCTTATTTTCATCCTGATCTCTTAGATAGTGGTATTTTATTGGAATGTGTTTTGATTTGGAGTGTTGGATAGGGTTCTTGGAGAGACTTGTAGCACTTTTATTATCACAGTAGATAGTAGTGGGTTCTTCAAACACTATTTTGATGTCTTGTAAGGTTTGTTTCATCCATTATAGTAGCACTAGGAGTCACCTTCCAATTGCAAGGAAGGTAAGCCCAGTACCCATCAGGTGATATGTGAAAGTATGAATGTTTTTTGAAAGGTCAAATGGAAAAACTCAGAATGATAATATCCTCACTCAGAAACAGGGCTAACATGTAACAGCAAATAAGGTCTTGGATAATTTCAACCAGTAGTTTGGGAGTAAATATGGATAGAAGGAAGACTTGAATGAGAAGAATGTAAGAGTTGTTGTAAACATCAGGTCCACAAAATCCCAAAGGCAGAAAGTTTCTTAAAAAAAGATCTTCTTGAAATTAGAAACTGAGCTAAATAAACACCATGACAATAAAATGATCAAACATCCATCATACCATTACCACAATCATCCATATGAAGCATTCAAATATGAATATTTAGCATTAGAAGCAAATAGTCTGAAATAGGAGTTGATTTCTATTAGTCAAAAAGTCTTAAGTCCAATACATACTAGATCATAGTCACTTTATCAAAAATATTACAGTTTCTTGGGAGCCTTGCTCTACCATCCGAACCCATTAAAGCAATTCATCTATATATTTATAACAAGAAAGGGAGGCAATGGTTGGAGGTACAAGATGGCCTCTTTTCCTTAAAAATCTCAGAACATTTATTTATTCTAACAACTAAGATAACAGCCTATGTTATAAAACAGGGAAGTGTTGGTGACTGAACCCAATCATGCTTCTAACTTCTTTGATCCTCTTTAGCTGCTCAGCTCTTGTTTTTCCATGTGTATCTTTGGATCTTGTAGTTGTCCCCTGCACACCAACTACTACTTCTGTCATTTATTCCATTATTAACTCATCCAAAATTGTTGGTTTAGTCTTCCTAGATGCCTCGTGTTTGTTGGCTACTCCCTTGGGTATAAATTCTGTGTAGAGCCCCCTAGAATGGAACAAGGAGAGAAGGTAGCGCCCCTGTGTTGCATGTATGTGGCTACATTTTTCCTTTGTTGAAAAATTGAGTAGCGCCTATGTGTAAACTTTCTCTCTATAAGATATTACGCAGTGCCTATACGTAGTGCCACCTACACTGCATCTGCATAAGGGTTTGGGTGGCTATGCCAAAATGAAGCATCTTTGACTCATGAACGTGTGTAGATTTGTTTGTGTCCCTCCATGATGACAAATCAATTTACTTAGGTGCTTTTACCAATGAGTGAAACTGGTACTTGGAAAAAATTCCAAAATTCATATAGCTAAACACCTAGAAGCATGTATAGGTGGAAAAACTTAATATGTGCATATCAGTTAACCTTCCCAAGAAGGAACAACTTTCAAAAATGGGGTTTACCACTACCAGCTACTTTTTCATTTTAACACTTAGCCTCACACTCTTCTTGGTGGAAAGAGTGTCTTCAACTAACTCAGTAGACTTGTTCTTCTTAACACTGGTAGGCTTCTTTAGTATAGTTGTGCTCTCCTTAGCTATTGGTTTTTCATCTTCAATGGCAGCCTCAACCAACACCTGTAAATTCTTTTGGGTTACTTCATATTGGAAATTCTTCAGTTCTGCCTTTAGCTTCATGTTCTGAGCCTAGAGACCCTTGTTTTGTCTGTAAATATTTTTTAGTTGTTTACGAAGAGGCAAATCCTTTCTCACTGTGAACCTTGCCAAGTCCAAGGTATGGTTGTATCTAGTCATGAGCTCATTCATCTGATCCAATTGGACCATGTCTTCTGCTTTGAGATGAGCTATTTCTCTCCTTGCATCCCTAAGCTGCTTAATAAGTCTTTTGTAGGTCTGGCTACCAAGGGGGTTGGGGACATGCGCAGTCTCAGCACGCTTCTTCTCGTCCTTTTCTTCCATCTGTATAGGATTTTCCTTGCATGTTTCATCAATCTTCTCAAAACCTTTTCCTTTATGCATCTTCTCTTGCACAGCAGCCTTTTCTTTATTTTTCATAGGTTTTTTAAAATCCTTCACAGGGATTTCATCTTCCCTCTCCAAAGGTCTTTTGGTACCTTTACCCTTGATTTTTTGTACATGGGTTTCTTGTAAATGTTGTCCTTTGAAATCCCCCTTAAGAATTGATGACCTGTTGAAAGGTCTTTTACCTTTGATTTCAGCTGCTAGAGAAGGAGAGGGAAAGAGAAGCTTCTTCCCTTTTTTTGATGTCACCTTGGTAGAATATGGAAATTCGTCTAACCCTGGTGGAGGTAGTGGTGAGAAATATCTGTGTGGGGAAGGATAGAACTCCTCCTCAGCTTCTTCGACCTGCTTATTGATCTTTGAAACAGGGGCTCTTCCCTTTCTCTTCTTCCTAATCCCTGTTTTAGTACTGGTAGGTGATGAAGAGCCTGCAATTTGTGATTGGGGGTAGGTGTTGGGTCCAGCTTAAAGTGAGAAGAGACCAAAAAATTCTCCCAGGAGATCTCTTTCTTTCCCAACTCTTCAAAGACAAGCATCCTGATAAGTCCAGAGTGGAAACGACTAGAGTCCACATCCTTGGATTTGTCTTTCACCCTATCTGCCATTTTACTGATACTTCTCAGCAGGTAATATGGAATATTCATCTGAACCTTACCAGTAAAATGCAACAACAACCTTATGTGGTCATGGTACAGGGTGTTAAATCTCCCTTCACAACTAAAATATCGTTGTATGATTTTCAACATTCTGTCAAATTGGTCAATCAACTGGTTCCTTGGCACATTCTTAGATAAATCATTGGCTTGGTATTCAAGCTTGAAAATATCTTTAACGAAAGGTGAACTCAATACCATGGACTTGAACCAATTTTCTCCTGAAATGGGAATCCTTGTTGCAGTTGAGATGGAGGCTTCAGTCACCTCAAATTCCAAATCTTTAACTCTAGTTTTCTTACCATCAAAATTTAGTGCAAATTGTTTTGTTACTTCTGAGTGGCCTCTCTGCATGTTCTGGCAGAAAGAGAGGCATCCTGCTCTTCGAAACATTTCCTTTTCCATGGGTTCTGTGTCAAAAAGGCGCATGTCCACGGGTTCTATTCGAACTATCTTTCCACCTTTATGTGCTTTCTTCGACTGAGGGGTCTCCATGACTCAGAAAGAGGGTTCTTAAGAGGTTGTAAGGGATGTTATTGACTAGAAAACTTTAATTTAAGTCTCAAAAGCACAAGGATGGCCCTCCAAATTAACAATGCTTAGAAAATGAACGTGGCTATGATAAATGGACTTTCAGGCTCATACAGGTTTTTAGAGTGTTGACTATGAGGAAGTAATTCTAAACTGACTCTTCGTACAGGATGAAAAGAAGCCAAGGATAATCAGAGAGGTTTGAGCAACGCCTCTGCGTAGCGTAACACGTACACAAAGAGTGGGTTATTTCAGGCCTGTGACTTTCAAAGGCTATGACTAAACACAATAATCAGACTATGGATACAAGCGAAGATGTTTACAGGAATGAAAATATGGCTCCCATACTACCCTGCAAGCTTAGCAAATCGAAACCCAAGCACAAATCTCCTATGAAAATTAATATGCGAAGGAGGTTGCACAAGATACCTATGAAGTCGACAATTGTTGAGCTCCTCAGTGCGAACTTAGGGTGATATTGAGGAAACTTCAGCCCTGAAATATCTCACAGCATCAGATTTAGTGGACAAGAGATCATCTAAACTGAACTGGAAAACTTACGCAGTGCATCACTGCTGAACTTTTCAAATTTAGAAACTATTACCAAGGATCATAAATGCAATATCTTTTGAAAGCATTTCAACCAACTTCAGGCATTTAAAACAAGGGTTAAGGTATTAGTCGTGGATATCATGACTTGGAGTGGGTGCATGATAATCGTGGTAGGCGCTACGAAAATGCTTGTTGAGTGGGAAACATTCTCCAAATCAAAAAATGATTGGATAGGTGAGTGGGGATGATAAGGTATGCATGTGAGGTCATGAGTGATGAGAGAGGTGTGTCACATCATCCTAGTTGTGGGAAGTATCAACCTAGGGATGAATCACGAGAGGGGGCCAAAATAATAGACCATGAGCTCATAAGGGTTTAGGGACCAAAAATTGAATTGTGGATCAACACATGAGCTATGACTCAAAGGTTTAGTCATCCTAAGGGGTCCTATCATAATTAACATTTAATGGATGAGAAATTCATTTTAAAGAGAATAAAAATCTAAGGTTTTTTTTTAATTTTTCTTTTTTAACAAAAACAAACTAAGAGACCCAAGGTGACTTAGTGTGATAACATTGGCTCCATAGGGGATGGCATGCCCCCTGCGGGCTGCCAAGAATGAGTAGATTCAGTTCCTTATCCTAGGGCTATGGGGTCAGTTTTTGGAACACAAAACTAAAAGAAAATGATATTTACAATGATGTAAAGAGCCACTCCCGGCTCAAGCAAAGTACTTTTTTAGGAAATGCCCATTTACAGGGCCACCAAAAACCTCTTCATTCTCCATATTCTGCAACTTGAAAGTGTTATTAGGGAATACCTCAGAGATTTTGAAAGGACCGATCCATAAAGCTTTGAATTTACCGTGCTTTCCTTTATCCTGCCTCGGTGCATCCCACTTGAGCACCAGATCACCCAATTGGAAATCCTCTTTTTTCACCTTCTTGATGAATGCCTGCTTAATCTTCAGTTGATGATCGTATGCCTTATCTACCAGTTTCTCCTGGGTCTGTTGCACTTCAACCAGCTATTGAATCCTCTTGATCATATCATCCGGCTCCCCTTGATATTCTTGGAATAATTTTGCAACAGGCAAGGCGAGTTGAGAGGGAAAAATGACCTCAACTCCATATACTAACTGGAAAGGAGAAAGTCCCAGGGCCCTCTTTGTTTTCACTCTATCATCCCACAAATAAAACTTGAGTTTTGAATCCCATGCCTTTTTGTTATCCTCCAATAGCTTCTTAACAATCTTTATAAGGCTTTTGTTTGAGGATTCTGCAAGCCCATTTCCCTGTGGGTAATAAGGGATTGAATGAATCAATGTAGTCTCATATTGTTCATAGAATTGAATCAATGGATCAGCCTTGAAGGATGCAGCATTGCCCGTTACAATTTTGTTTGGACAGCCAAACCTTGCTATAATGTCTTCAAGGAAACCAATTATCACCTTGTGAGAAGCACTCCTAGTAGGGATATCCTCTATCCACTTCGTGAATTAATTTGTGGAAGTCAAGATCCATCTATGTTGGCCACTGGAAGTGGGATGAATTTCCCCGATTAAAATCTAAGCCCCATTGTTGAAAAGGTCCTGAAACTGCTACGGTATTTAATGGCAAACACTTAAGTTGTTATTCCCAGAAAATTTCTAACATTTAACACGTGCTCTGATCTTAGCACAAACATATGTGAACAGACTAGGCCAAAAATACCCATCCCTGAGAATCTTGTAGGTAGTAGTCCTCCAAAAATGATGCCCCTATAATGTCCCCACTTTGGGACATCATCACAGAGCAGAGATTTATGATGACCAGAGTAGCCAGATGGGTGCTAGAGCGAGTACAATGGTATTTGAGAGGCATTGTGGGGTCCATATTGCATTGATGATCATATTCCATCATTAAGAGCCATTCCGCACAGGTTGGCTTTGGTTTCGTTGCATTCTGACGATTTCCATGATTTTGACTATTTTAAGCTATAAGTCAATGGAATTCCTTTGAGAAGAGGTCATTTGGGCACACATCGCCGGAGGAACCTCTGGTGTGTTAGCTCAATGGAATGGGAGGAGCAACACTATAGGATGGGATGGCTAGAAGTGACTTTCGGTGTGAAGCCACAAGGGGAGATGAGGAGCTTTTCAAAGGTAAAAGGTTAATTAATTAATTAAAGTGATTTAATTAATTAAATAAATATTAATAAAATGAAAGTCACTTTGGAGGGACAAGGTGAGCCAAAAGTATAGAAGAAAGGCAAGGGCCTCTTCTAATCATTCATGTATGATCTTGTTTTGATTTATGGCTTCTAGCTAGTGAGCCCCAATATTATTAGGGGTTTTGAGGGTTTGACATAACAAACACTAGAGGGCGGTCCGATTGAAGTGAAAGATTCCTATCTTGTCCCAAGCTTGGTCTGGAGATGAAATACTCCTCCACCATTCTAGTTCGGATCTACTCAATCCAAAAGGGTTCTACACAAGCCACAGGCACAAGAAGGAAGAGAGGGCACACCATTGAGGGTTTCCAACAAGGGGGTGCACCATCTTTGGAGAGGGATTCATTGTAGGAGATTGGCCGGGGCCGTTGAGATTC
Organism: Picea sitchensis; assembly: GCA_010110895.2. Classification (NCBI taxonomy): domain Eukaryota; kingdom Viridiplantae; phylum Streptophyta; class Pinopsida; order Pinales; family Pinaceae; genus Picea; species Picea sitchensis. The sequence continues at coordinate 70,513 of SNQJ01S0049525.1, read as the reverse complement.
TATCACTTGGGTTTTCATTGCAAGACCTTGGACATCCGGATCCTAATTACTTCTGAGGCAGTTTTATGGCTCGGATTATTTCAACAAGCGATGGGGCGGAGTGAAGAGGAGGAGGGCATTTTTGAGATCAGATCTATTCAGTTTGGAGGTGTTATACTTCAGATATGACCCTGAGAGACTTTACCTAGTGACTTGCAGTGTCCGATCTATATATTTGGAAGTTTGAGCATTTGACCTCCTTGTTAGAATTGAATTATCTAGGGTTTCAATCATCGATTGGGGTGCACCATTGTTGGGGGATTTCAGATCTCTGAAGATTGAGAGGATATTGGAGATTGATTCCATCTGGGTTGTTCTTACATCACCCGATCTATCAGAGTTGGCATATTTATTAGGATGATTGGACCCTTTGTTGTGGGCGGAGTATCTAGGGTTTCATTCATCCAGGTGGAAGTAGCACCATTAGGTGGGATTTCAGATCTCTGAGAGATTGAGAGGGATCTTGGAAGTGTGACCTAGGTTATTCTTACCATCACCGATCTAGGTTAGTATATTTATTAGAATTGGACACCTAGCGAGAAGAGGGCGGAGTTATTGAGGGTTTCAGCCTTCTATTGAAGTGGGCATTCATAAATTTGGAGAGTTTGGCATTCATGTCTGCTTGTATTGATCTTCATTTCTCATTCATCTTTGGAGGCATCTTTTGTATCAGCGAGAGCATTTTGCTACTTGACTCTTATGTTTTGTCTATCTTCTTGGCCATCATTTGAGCATTCAGATCGGCAGCTTCATTGTAACAAGTTTCTCTATTTTATGAATAAAGAAGAATTGAGAGGCGTTTTGGCTTGTCTATCTTATTGCATATGGTTGAGGTATGTTCCATGGTTATCTATTTTTGTTATTTGTTGCATACACACATATAAACTACATCTAAAAGGTAGATCCGTAATAAAGTGTTTGTGAAACCCTCCTCCAAAAGTTTTAAAAGACCAAAAAATTGATGATCCTTGCATAATGGCTTACGATCATTACAGTGGTATCAGAAAGCGAACTCCTACCAGCCTGAAGGATCTTCTATAAGGAAAGATGGGGTCTCTAGATTTTGTTGGAATAGCTGTAAGTTGTGAAATAGAATATCATGCACTTTGTGAGACTTGGGCCTCTAATAACACCCCAAAAGTTTATATCCATGAAAACCCCTAATTGGAGTGAAGATGAGGGGTGACATATTGGACCGGCATGAGGAGGAAGTGAGCAGGCAACTAGATGGAAGGAAGCTTGACCCACACCCATTAGGAGCACACAACTTTGCTACAGGTTGCGAGGAATTACCTTGGGAGCGAGATCATGGAATTAATGGGGTAAGGGTAGAAGCATATCATTGAGGTACACTATGATAGTGATGATGAGATTGAATGATCAGATGATGATAGTGACTCTTTCCGCAGGCTAGTGATAGTGACTCTACCTCGGAGGATAGCGATGATGATTCTTCTATAGAGGCTATGGATGCTTGCAGGCTTGAGGAGGATAGTGACCCTTGTGTAGTGGATGAAGCAGCTTGATGGATAGGACGATAGCATCAGTGTATCAACAAACTTATCACATACCATTAATGACCTTACACCTCAACAGATTAGTGACACTAGTGAGGATTCACAAGTGTCATCACCTAGAGTTGATGAGCTTCTAAAGGTAAATGACACATCACATGTTGAGACATCCATGATATACGTCGCGAGGAGATCGTGTACGGAAGGGAGTATGATGAATGAGCCTAGTGTGAGCGACACAGACCATGGACAGATAGACCCACAAATCCATGAGAAATTGGAACCTTGTGGGTTGACCCCACACCCTCTGAGTGAGCTAGAGGAGATAGAGTCACAACTAATGGAGACTCCATTGGTTGAAGGTGCCGAGAGAGCTATTGGGTTGATGGAGCACTTACTTTGGATGGGTATGCGTGATGAGGATGCACTTTTAGCGATCCATGGCGACCATATCGTGTACGGATACAACTCTATGGGATCAGTACCGGATATCATGCCCAGGTTAAGTGCCGCAGGGAGGATCTGACTACTCATCACGAGGATCTGATGTAGTGTCTGAGGGAGATGGCATCTAGTGATAGGATGCAATGGCATACAAGAGTACCTAGTGGCATAGTAGAAAATAGGCAGTTCATCACTTTATCATTTGTAGAGAGTGTTGTTAGTGATGGCACTAGAAGTAAGAGGCATGAGGTACCCAGCATGGTATGATCGAAGTCCATCACTTAAGAATGCTGATTGGTAGTTAGTGAGGCTATGGTCGGGCAGCCACTAGGCAGTATTGATGACATAATGCATCTTGATGATGGAAAGATTACGGTTGGAAGAATCCCGATTAACCTGGGAAGTAGCTCGAGATGAGAGATTTTCCATGGATGATTTTCACACTCTCGGGAGAGAGTATCTATGATGAGGTGACTACCGGCAGTTGTTGAAAAGCGAAGTTATCTGTGAGGTTGAGTGAGATATTGAAAGTTAGTCCACATTGATAGAGATGTTGATATTGATTGTAGGGGAGAGCACGATCGATGGTACACTTCCATTTGTGTCTTAGGATTGGTTGATCTCCATATAGATATTGATCCATTTATGCATGCAAGATTCGTGATGCGACATGAGTTTGCGGGAGATGACATGGGGAGTATCTTTTAGGAGCATCTTGAGTGATAATCCGATATCACGAGAGAGATGTCGAGTGTATGGTTTCATTCGAGAGGGGTATAGTGCCTTACTGCATATAGGCGATACACGCTCAGGGGAGTATGTATATGTCAATCCTCTATTGACACACATATAGTTGTGGAGATCACCTTCACCATTTGTGGTTATGGGAGATGAGGAATGGAGGTTGGTTGACCAACGATTGGGGGAGTTGCCCATGGTTGCTCTTGGATAGTTTTAAGGACTTCGGTGATGACCACGGGGCTTGATTATCATGGATCTTTGATGGGCCGAGCTTACGGTTGAATCCTTGGTATTGACCAAAGAATGTGATGCCTTTCAATCCTATAGTCATCTGTAGATGTTTCTAATATCCCATCGGCTTGCTTTTATCATAGACAATAGCATAGAGGGAGAGTTGTGGTTGAGGAATGGAGAGTGAGTAGGCCGAGACATTGAGTAGGATTCTTGTTATGGCATACAGTAGGTCAAAGGTGGACCATGTTAGGCAGACAGTTGAGATTTGGTGTGTGATGGTGAGCATCATAAACCCGGTGATGAAATATGAGCACAGTGGGCTTCCGACAATGATTATCCCAGCACAAGAACAACTAGCAGAGACTGGAAGTGACAAACTTCCAAATTTTCCATGGGACCCAGGAGTCCTTTTTGTTATCACGATGCTCATGTTGACCCAGTTGCATCGGAGAGCCACACACTCCACCTTGGTTTGGTTGGGAGTGGGTCTGCGATTACTTGTTCTATGGGGTGAGACCCTTCCTTTCCGCGTGATCATCATGATAGGGCATGGAGATGTTTGAATTGGTAATTATTCTGGATATGCCTTCTGGTCACAGGTTCACGGGCGTGGTCACGGTGAGTCCGCAGTGTTTGATTGAGGACCGGAGAGGAGGACCGGGATGTATCTGAGGCGGTCATGATCCCGAGTAGTCTTGATGTCGGCGCATAGGGATCTTCGACAAAGGTTAGCATGGGACCCGAGTTGCAGGTTAGTAGTTCATTGGCCGACAAGGGAGAGTGGACCATTACGCGAGTTACTCTAACTTTCCATTGCTAGCAACGAGGTGCCTCAAGCGGAGATCTTCGCGGTACCTCATTAAAGCATCATCGTAATGCGGTTGATGGAGTGTGGATCGCGGTAGATATTTGGAGGATGGGCTCATTATGAGATGAGGCCATGGGTCAGGTGCGGGAGGTTCATAGGGTTGATATCTTCGGAATTGTTCTTCCGCAGTGTTACAATTCACTTCATGATATAGGATCTAGGGGTGGAGTGTGCTATTGTTCATCGTTGGATGGGTTCTACTATGTATCCGACAAGTGGACATGGGATCCTGGTATTTTACTTGAGGATTTGGGTATTGCTTGAGGACAGCAATTTTCTAGCAGGGAGGATTGTAATGCTCCCCACTTTGGGACATCATCACCAGACAAAGATTTATGACGAGTAGCGGATGGGTGTAAGTACAATGGTATTTGAGAAGCTTTTTGGGGTCCATCTTGCATTGATGATCGTCTTCCATCATTATGAGCCATTCCGCATAGGTTGTCTTTGGTTTTGTTGCATTACGATGAGATTTCATGATTTTGACTATTTTGAGCTATAAGTCAATGGAATTCCTTTGAAGAGGTCATTTGGGCACATCACTTGGAGAACCTCTCGTGTATTAATAGCTCTTAGGTCGGGAGGAGAAACACTACGGAATGGGATGGCTAGAAGTGACTTTTCGTGTGAGAATACAAGGGAGATAAGGAGCTTTCAAGGTAAAAGGTTAATTAATTAATTAAAGGCTGAGTTTAATTAATTAATTAAATATTAATAAAGTAAATTCACTTTGGATAGACAAGGTGAGCAAAAGTATAAAGGAAAGGCAAAGGCCTCTTCTCATTCATTCATGTATGATCTTATTTTGATTTAAAGCTACAGCTAGTGGAGCTTATTTAATATTGGGGTTTTGAGGGTTTTGACATAACAAACCCTAGAGGACAAATTAGTGGTGAAAGATTCCACCTATAGCTTGTCGCAAGATTGGTCTTAGAGATGCAATACTCTCCCACCATTCTAGTTCCATATCTACTGAGTTGCAGGAGGATTCTACATCAGCTACAGGTACCATCAATCATTCAAGGAAGAAGCAGGACGTAACTTTGGGGGTTTTCAGCAAGAGGGTGCACCATCTTTGGAGATAGATTCATTGTAGGATATTGGCAAGGCCATTGAGAATTCTATCACTTGGGTTTTCAATACAGGGCCTTGGACATCAGATACAGTGCTTTAAAGGGCAGTTTATGGCTCCGGATTATTTCTTAATGATGGGCGAATTGAAGAGAGGAGGCGTTTTTGAGATCAGTCCTGATACATTTTGGAGAGGTTACACTTCATATATGACCACGAGACTTTACCTAGTGACTGCGGTGTCGATCTATATTCTTGGAGAGTTTTGAGCATTTGGAGGCCTCCTTCAGTGGGGCGAATTATCAGGGTTTGATCATCCGATTGGAAACGCACCATTGATGGGGGATTTAGGATCTGAGAGATTGAGGGATGACTGGAGATTCTGGCACCTGGTTTTTTCTTTCCATCACCCGATCTATCATTTAGCATATTTATTAGGATAATTGGACAGCATTTGGCCTTGAGGGCCGAATTATCTAGGGTTTTAGATCATCGATGGAAGCACCATTAGGTGGAGATTTGAATCTCTGAGGAATTGAGAGGATCTTGAGATTAATCACGGGTTCTTGCCATCACCCAATCTATCAATTGGCATATTTATTACATTTGGCATATTTATTAGGATAATTGGACACTGTTGGCAGCAGGGCCGAATTATCTAGGGTTTCAGTCATCCAGTGGGGCGCACCATTCAGTGGGGGATTTCAGATCTACAGAGATTGAGAGGGATCTTGGAGATTCGCTCACCTGGGTTGTTCTTACCATCACCCAATCTATCAATTGGCATATTTATTAGGGTGATTGGACACCTTTGGCAGAAGGGCCGAGTTATTGAGGGTTTCAGCTTTCTATTGGAGCAGGAATTCTTCAGCTGGAGAGTTTGGCATTCAGATCTGCTTGTATTGATCTTCATTTCTCATTCAGCCTTTGGAGGCATCTTTTGTATTAGCGGGAGCATTTTGTAGTAGCTCTTATCTATTGTCTATCTTCTTGGCCATCTGTTGAGCATTCCAGATCGGCATCTTCATTGTAGCAAGTTTCTCTATTTTATGAATAAAGAGGAATTGAGATGTTTTGGCTTGTCTATCTTATTACATATGGTTGAGGTATGTTCCATGGTTATCTATTTCTATTATTTTCTGCATACACACATATAAACACATCTGAAAGGTAGATCAGCAAAGTGTTTGACGAAATACCTCACTCAAAAAAAAGTTTTAAAAAGACACCAAAACAGTGATGATCCTTGCATAATGGCTTGGGATCATTACATCAGAAGCACTCCTAGTAGGGATATCCTCTATCCACTTCGTGAATTAATTTGTGGAAGTCAAGATCCATCTATGTTGGCCACTGGAAGTGGGATGAATTTCCCCGATAAAATCTAAGCCCCATTGTTGAAAAGGTCATGAAACTGCTACGGGATTTAATGGCAAAGACTTAAGCTGCTACTTCCCAGAAAATTTCTAACATTTAACACATGCTCTGATCTTAGCACAAACATTTGTGAACAGACTAGGCCAAAAATACCCATCCCTTAGAATCTTGTAGGTAGTAGTCCTCCAAAAATGATGCCCCCCACATAAACTGTCATGAAAATCAAACATAATCCTTTGGGCCTCTTGCGGGTCTAGGCATATCAATAGCACTCCCAATGGATCCTTCCAATACAAAATTTGATCAACCAAGCAATACTTTATCGATTTGATTTTTAATGCTCTCCCCTTGTTCTTTTCCATACCACTTGGAGGTTATAGATTCTACAAGAAAAATATAATGTCCTTGTACCAAATGCAATTTGCCAATGTAGGGTTGGCTTGAGCACCTTTGTTGCTTAAATCAGTCTAGTGATTTTCTGAACATGAGCCAATGAAATTTACTCCCAAAGCTGAGCAATTTGATTCAGCCAACAGCTTGGCTAAACCCTGGCCCTTGATCAATTTGGTAGGCCTGATTCCTAAATCAAATTCAAGGATATTATCAATCCATTTGTTGCATTTTCCGTCAATATCAGGCTGAATAAGAATTTATTTTACAGCAGTTGATGGAACATAAGCAATAACTCTTTAATGAAGCACATAAACTCTGAAGGACTTAAGAGATTTAACCAGTGCATAGGATTTCTTATCCATAATGTCATATTTTAATTCTGCATCTCTCAAAGCCCAGCTAAAAAAGGCAATGGGTTGCTCTAATCCTTCAGAGTTCTTCTGCAACAAAACTGTTGCTATTGTATCAAAAGAGGCAAAAGAAAAAATAAGAAAGTCCTTGGAGTAGTCTAGGTTGACTAGGACTAGGGCTTCTATCAAAGATTTCTTGATTTGATCAAAATAACTACGAGCCCCATCAGTCCACTTGATTTCATTATCTTTCCTCAACATGGTTGTGATATACCTGAGAAACTCAACAAAATTCGACACAAACCTTCTCAAGAAATTAACCTTTCCTAGAAAAGATTGAACCTCCTTTTTAGATCTAGGCAGTGCTAAGGTTAGTATGGCTTCAACCCTACTAGAATCAATCCTCACTCCTTCAGCTGACATGATATGCCCCAATAATTTTCCTTCTTTCATGGAGAACAATGACTTTTTCGAATTCAAAGAGAGGCAAAATTTTCTGCATTTTAAGAATACCTTTCTTAAATGATCACAATTATCTTCATCAGATTGAGAGAACACGGTTATGTCATCTAAGTAGATAACAACAAACTTTTCCTTGTCTCCAATAAATGTTATGTCCATAGCTCATTGAAAGGTCTCCCCCACGTTCATCAAACCAAAGGAAATCTTGGTGTACATGAATGTACCCCAAGGAGTGGTAAAAGTCGTCTTCTCTCTATCCTCTGGAAAAACAGAAATCTGGTTGTAGCCAGAAAAACCATCAACCATAGACATCCAGGTTGCACCTTTCACCCTCTGCAATATATGCTCCATCTTGGGAAAAGGGTAATTATCCTTTTTAGAACTTCTGTTCAGATTTCGGAAATCGACACAGAGTCTGATTTCTCCATTCGTTTTCCTCACGGGGACCAAATTAGCCACCCATTCGGAATATCTCAAAGGAACAATAATTTTTGCATCTAAAATATTTTTTACCTCCTTCTCCATGGCAGGCAGTAACATAGGATTGATTTGCCTCAATTTTTTCCTGAAGGGCTTAGTCTCTTCTTTTAATGGAATCTTGTGCTCTATAATGTTTGTGTCATAAGTTCATAGATCTCTGTAAGTCCATGTGAATACATTAGCAAACTCATTCAACAATTTGACATATTCATCCATATGCTCTCTTTATAGGATGCTTGACAACTTGACATATTTTGGATCCTTCTATGTTCCCAAATTGCACTCAGTTATATCAGCATCGTCAGTAGACACTTTCCCTTTTACTGCCACATCATTTTCATCAAATAATTTTTCCAAAGGAACTAGTCCTTTTGGAATATGGTTGCTAGGCAGTTGCACGATATGATGATTAGCAATTTTGTTAAGGAAAACATCATCATATGGAGTAATTTCAGAATCAAGATCCTGATCAATGTGTAATGCAGCAAATTCATCAATAGACTCAAGAAATTTTTTAAGTTCTAAATCATCTTCAAACACCTTCCAATATTTGACATTGTCCGATATAGAAGGCCTGTATTTGACTTCTACATCATACTTGAGTTTTGGCGGTATGGGTATCCTGAAATTGCTTACTGATACAGCCAAATAATCAACCACATAATTCTCTTCTCGTGGAATAAAAGAGATGTCATACTCAGAGAAAAAAATCTCCACTAGGTCCCATACTTCATTTCTATAAGATCTAAGCCTAGGGTGCTTAGTTTGGCAAATATTTTTGGTATGATGAACTATCAATTCAGCATCTCCAAATACTGACAAATTTTTAATTCCCATATCCTTTGCAGCTCTCAAGCCCAAAACAAGAGCTTCATACTCTGCCACATTGTTGTTAGTTTCAAATTCTAGTTTGTGTGACAAAGATATGGTTTCCTGAGTTGGTGAGACAAAGAGCACTCCAGTACCGGCACCTTCCTTAGAAGAGGCTCCATCAAAGAACATCTTCCAAACAGAATTGGTTAGAGGAGGTTCTTCAGACAAGGTAGATGAATTTTTTCTTATTTCAAGAGGAGTTTCAGGAGCATCAGTGAGCTGCAAAATGTTGGACCCCAAATCAGTATCAAGAGAAAAAACAGGATGATTAGAAGGGTTTGCTTCATCACTAATAATGTAAGCCAGTTGAGCTTCTCTGTAAAATCTTCTATGCTCACCACCAAACACTGGGATAGTTGCATATGAGAGATCCATCTGCAAGATTCCTCCAAGTCTTTTTATGCAAGACCTTGACAAGAGCATGCCAAACTTGGGAGGAACATCATCCACCACAACATCCATAAGTATACTTTTCATGGGCAGCTGAAATAGAGTCACAACCATATCCTTAATGACCCCCAGACATTTTAATTTCCTAGAGTCGAAAGAATATAAGTCATGATAGGTTTTGGTGATTTCCAATCCAAGTTCATCCATAATAGATTTTGGCATAAGATTATGGGAGGCCCCTGAATCCAAAAGACAATTATGCAGCACCTTGTCATGGATATTGAGATAAGTATAGAAGGGAGGGGATGAGTCATCTCTGTCTTCTATCAAAGGGCCTAAAATCATAGCTAGTTTTTCATCTTACAAATTTATTGAATCAGTGGAATTAGGAGAGGCATCGGGCTATAACATTTTAGTCAGATATTTTTTAAATTATTCATTTTTTATCCATTCCAAAAATGGTACAGGGATCTTAATTTTCTGGATCTCATTCTAAAAACTGGAGGAGGAAGGCTTCAAAATCTCTTGGGTTTCAAGAGGAGGATTTTATATCAGAAGTTGTGGGTTTTGAGAATCTTTTTCCTTGCTACTCACTATCACAGTCTTGAAAGAATTTTCTTTCTGAATAGGCTGATTAGGGGCAGCACTTTTTTCTTCATTCTTCTTAGATCTTAGATTATATCTACTATCATTTTCCTTCATTTGTTCTCCCTTTCTTAACTCATTGTTTTGAATATCCATTAAAGATTGTTCATAAGAGGATTGAGTCAAGTGTGGGGATGGGGATGAATCACCTAAACAATGAATCTTAGGATCAGCCTCTACCTCCTCTTCTTCTTCATTAGCAACCAGATTATTCTGAAAAGGATCTTGAATCCTCTGATCATCTCTCTCTCTATTTCTGGGATCTCTATGAAGGATATGGGGAGCATTGTTGGGTCTCCAGAAATTAACTCTATTTTCAGTGTTCTGAGCATTTCTATATGGTTGTCTTCCTTCTGATTTTAACTTCTCGATCTCAGTAGAAAGGGACTTTACTAATTTGGTCAACTCATCTACCTGTGAATGAACAACGGGAGAGTCACAAGTGGAAGCTTCAGCTCTGTTTTTCCCCCTATCTCTGTCATATTTTCCCCTGATCTTATATTAATCAATTATGTTGGATTCTACCTCTAAGGCAGCATCCTACATCTGAACTAAGGAAGGTGACCTTCTCTCTCTCAATAGAAGGAAAAACTTGGAGTCAAAAGCACTGGCATAAGTGATTTCTGCCATGGTTTTGGTGAGTTTGATCTCATCAGGGATCTTCTTGTACATTTTGTTAAACCTTTTAGAAAATTCAAAGACAGACTCTCCTTCTTTCCTTTTCAAAGATCCAAATTCAGTGATATAATACAGAAAAACATTTTTTCACCCCAGTGCCTCAAGAAGGCTTCATCCAACACCTCAATACCCATAATGGATCCAGGGGCTAGACCCCTAAACCACTTCCTAGCTTCACCAAAAAGGATTTCGATGAAAATTCTCATCCAAACGTCTTCATTTTCAATATTTTGGTTATCTGCATAGCTATAGAAAGAAGCAAGATGTTGCTCAGTTGTTATATCTTCTTCTCCTATAAACTTGGGTATGTATTTCAAATAATCTCCCAGGGGAAGAGAATTCATTGGTTGAGGCAAGACTAGAGGAGAATATCTTCCAGCCACTATGGAATCCATCCTATTTGCAGAGGGGTTAAGAAATGCCATTTGATTTTGGATTCTAGGTGAACAAGCAAGAGAAGGAGGTATGGCTATGTGTAGATTAGGAGAAGGAGAGAAGGATAAAGGGGATATTTCAGTCTTCACAACAGCAGGTGGAGTCTTGGAAGAGGATGGTAAGGTCTAAGAAGGAGATGAAGTTCCTACTTCTTTGGTAGCTAAAGTTTTAATAGAGAGAGGTGTAGAAAAACCTAACGTAGGGAAATCTTCAAAACTATCCAGACTGAAACACTTCTCAATATCAGGGGAGGAGAATATATCAATGTTTTCTTCTTTCAATTCAGTTTCAAAGGTAGAGTATTCAACAGAAACTCTTCAAAATATATCTTTTTAGATACTTCAGCAGAATATAAATGAAGCTTACTTGATCAAACAGCTGGAGTATCAAGAGTGGAATCAGGCAAATGACCAGAATCACTTGTAGTAGTAGCAGAAAAACTTTTTTTAGAATATTTTCCCTTCTTGATTATCTTCTCTGGGTCAGCCTCAAGTGGAACCAAAGGTAACTGTGTATTTGATCTCGTATGTCTGCCTTTAGGCACCAAAGCTGAATCAATGGAGTCGCCAGGTGCAAGATGCAATCTTAAAAATACTAAGTCCCAATGCACCTTGAGAGCTAGTAAGCATTGTCATTCTATCCCAGGGAAAAGTCTTCAAATCGTTCCCTGGCAACGGCGCCAAAAATTCTAGCACTAGGAGTCACCTTTTGATTACAAGGAAGGTAAGCCCAGTTCCCATCAGGTGATATGTGAAAGTATGAATGTTTTTTGAAAGGTCAAATGGAAAAACTCAGAATGATAATATCCTCACTCAGAAACAGGGCTAACATGTAACAACAAATAAGGTCTTGGCTAATTTCAACTAGTAGTTTGGGAGTAAATATGGATAGAAGGAAGACTTGAATGACAAGAATGTAAGATCTACTACAAACATCAGGTCCACAAAATCCCAAAGGAAGAAAGTTTTTTAAAACAAGATCTTCTTGAAATTAGAAACTAAGGAGCTAAATAAACACCATGACAATAAAATGATCAAACATCCATCATATCATTACCACAGTCATCCATATGAAGCGTTCAAATATGAACATTTAACATTAGAAGCAAATAGTCTGAAATAGGAGCTGATTTTTATTAGTCAAAAATTATTAAGTCCAGTACATACTAGATCACAGTCACTTTANCATGACATTAAAATGATCAAAAATCCATCACATCATTACCACAATCATCCATATGAAGCATTCAAATATCAACATTTAGAATTAGAAAAAAATAGTCTTAAATAAGAGATGATTTCTATTAGTAAAAAAATCTTAAGTCCAGTTCATACTAGATCACAACCACTTTATCAAAATATTACAGTTTCTTGGGAGCCTTGCTCTACCATCCGAACCCATTAAAGCAATTCATCTATCTATTTATAACAAGAAAGGGAGGCAACAGATAGAGGTATGAGCTGGCCTCTTTTCCTTAAAAATCTCAGAACATTTATTTATTCTAACAACTAAGATAACAGCCTATGCTATAAAATAGGGAAGTGTTGGTGATTGAACCCAATCATGCTTCTAACTGCTTTGATCCTCTTTTGTTGCTCAACTCCTGTTTTTCCACGTGTCTCTTTGGATCTTGTAGTTGTCCCCTACATGCCAACTACTACTTCTATCATTTATTCCATTATTAACTTATCCAAAACTGTGGGCTTAGTCTTCCTAGATCCCTGGTGTTTGTTGGCTAATCCCTTGGGTAGCAATTCTATGTAGCGCCCCCTAGAATGGAACAAGGAGAGAAGGTAGCGCATGTGGGTAGCGCCCCTATGTTGCATGTCTACAACTACATTTGTCCTCTGTTGCAAAATTGAGTAGTGTCTATGTGTAAACCTGCTCTCTGTAAGATATTACACCGTGCCACCTATGTTGCGTTTGCATAAGGGTTTGGGTGGCTATGCCAAAATGAAGCATCTTTGACTCTTGAACGTGTGTAGAGTTGTTTGCGTCCTTCCATGATCACAAATCAATTTACTTAGGTGCTTTTACAAATGAGTGAAACTAATAATTGGAAAAAAATCCAAAATTCATATAGCTAAACACCTAGAATCATGTATAGGTGGAAAAACTTAATATGTGCATATCAGTTAACCTTTCCAAGAAGGAACAACTCTCAAAAATGGGGTTTACCACTACCAGCTACTTTGTCATTTTAACACTTAGCCTCACACTCTTCCTAGTGGAAAGAGTGTCTTCAACTAACTCAGTAGACTTCTTCTTCTTAACACTGGTACGCTTCTTCAGTATAGTTGTGATCTCCTTAGCTATTGGTTTTTCATATTCAATGGCAGCCTCAACCAACACCTGTAAATTCTTTTGGGTTACTTCATCTTGGAAATGCTTCAATTCCTCCTTTAACTTCCTGTTCTGAGCCTGAAGACCCATGTTCTGTCTGTAAATATTCTTCAGTTGTTTACAAAGAGGCAGAGCCTTTCTCACTGTGAACTTTGCCAAGTACAGGGTATGGTTGTAGCCAGTCATGAGATCAATCACCTGAGCCAAGTGGACCATGTCTTCTTCTTTCAGACGAGTTATTTCTCTCCTTGCATCCCTAAGCTGCTTAATAAGTCTTTTGTAGGTCTGGATTCCAAGGGGGTTGGGGACATGTGCAGTCTCAGCAGACTTCTTCTCATCCTTTTCTTCCCTCTGTACATGATTTTCCTTGCATGTTTCATCAGTCTTCTCAAAACCTTTTCCTTTATGAATCTTCTCTTGCACAGCAGCCTTTTCTTTATTTTTCATAGGTTTTTTACAATCCTTCACAGGGATTTCATCTTCCCTCTCCAAAGGTATTTTGGTACCTTTACCCTTGATTTTTTGTACAGGGGTTTCTTGTAAAGGTTTTCCTTTGAAATCCCCCTTAGGAATTGATGACCTGGTGAAAGGTCTTTTACCTTTGATTTCAACTGCTGGAGAAGGAGAGGGAAAGAGAAGCTTCTTCCCTTTTTTTGATGTCACCTTGGTAAAAGATAGAACTTCTTCTAACCCTGGTGGAGGTGGTGTTGAGAAATCTCTGTGTGGGGAAGGACAGACCTCCTCCTTAGCTTCTATGACCTACTTATTGATCTCTGAAACAGGGGATTTTCCCTTTGTCTTCTTTTTGATCCCTGTTTTAGTATTGGTAGGTGATGAAGAGCCTGCAATTTTTTATTGGGGGGTAGGTGTTGGTTCCAGCTTAAAGTGAGAAGAGACAAAAAAAATCTCCCAAGAGATCTGTTTCTTTCCCAACTCTTCAGAGACAAGCATCCTAATCATTCCAGAGTGGAAAAGACTAGAGTCCACATGCTTGGATTTGTCTTGCACCCTATCTGTCATTTTACCTATACTTCTCAGCAGGTAATATGGAATATTCATCTGAACCTTACCAGTAAAATGCAACAACAACCTTATGTGGTAATGGTACAGAGTGTTAAATCTCCCTTCACAACTAAAATATCTCTGTATGATTTTCAACATTTTGTCAAACTGGTCAATCAACTGGTTCCTTAACACATTCTTAGATAAATCATTGGCTTGGTATTCAGGCTTAAAAATATCTTTAATGAAAGGTGAACTCAATACCATGGCCTTGAACCAATTTTCTCCTGAAATGGGAATCCCTATTGCAGCTGAGATGGAGGCTTCAGTCACCTCAAATTCCAAATCTCCAACTCTGGTTTTCTAGCCATCAAAATTTAGTGCAAATTGTTTTGCTACTTCTAAGTGGCCTCTCTACATGTTCTGGCAGAAAGAGAGGCATCCTGCTCTTCGAAACATTTCCCTTGCCATGGGTTCTATGTCAAAAATGTGCATGTCCACAGGTTATGTTCGAACTATCTTGCCACCTTTGTGTGCTTTCTTTGACTGAGGGGTCTCCATGACTCAGAAAGAGGTTTCTTAAGAGGTTGTAAGGGATTATATTGACCAGAAAACTTCAATTTAAGTATCAAAAGCATAAAGATGGCCCTCCAAATTAACAGTTCTTAGAAAATGAACTTGGCTATGAGAAATGGACTTTTAGGCTCATACAGGTTTTCAAAGTGTAGACTATGAGGAAGTAATTCTGAACTGACTCTTCGTACAGGATGAAAATAAGCCAAGGATAATCAGAGAGGTTTGAGCAGCGTCTCTGCGTAGCGCAATGCATACACAAAGGATGGGCTATTTTAGGCCTGTGACTTTCAAAGGCTATGACTAAACACAATAATCAGACTATGGATACGAGTGAAAATGTTTACAGGAATGCAAATATGGCTCCCATACTACCCTGCAAGCTTAGCAAACTGAAACCCGAGCACAAATCTCCTATGAAAATTAATATGCGAAGGAGGTTGCATAGGATACCTATGAATTCGACAATTTTTTAGCTCCTCAGCACGAACTTAGGGTGAGATTGAGGAAACTTCAACCCTGAAATCTCTCACAGCATCGGATTTAGTGAACAAGCGATCGTCTGAACTGAACTGGCAAACTTACGCAGTGCATCACTTCTGAACTTTTCAAATTTAGAAACCACTACCAAGGATCATAAATGAAATATCTTTTGAAAGCATTTCAACCGACTTCAGACACTGAAAACAAGGGTTAAGGTATCAGTCATGGCAATCATGACTTGGAGTGGGTGCATGATAATCATGAAAGATGCTACGGAAATGCCTGTTGAGTGGGCAGCGTTCTCCAAATCAAAAAATGATTGGACAGGTGAGTGGGGATGATGAGGTATACATGTGAGGTCATGAGTGATGAGATAGGTGTGTCACATCAGCCTGGTCATGGGAGGTATCAACCTATGGATGAATCACGAGAGGGGACAAAAAGAATATACCATGAGCTCATAAGGGTTTAAGGACCAAAAATTGAATTGTGTATCAACACATGAGATATGACTCAAAGGTTTAGTCATCCTAAGGGGTCCTATCATAATTAACATTTAATGGATGAGAAATTCATTTTAAAGAGAAAATAAGAATCTAAGGTTTTTTTTTTAATTTTTCTTTTTTAACAAAAACAAACTAAGAGACCCATGGCGACTTAGTGTGATAACACATTCCACTTGTGTGCAACTTTCTTTTGCTGCAATATACTCACCTTCAGTAGTCGACATAGAAATTGAGGATTGTTTATTGCTTATCCAAGCTACCATTGATTCTTCCAAGAAGAATGCTCCTCCACTTGTACTTTTTTTGTCATCTAAACGACCTGCCCAATATGCATCTAAATAGGACTTTAAAGAGAATTAATCCTTGCTAGGGTACCACAGACCAAGATCTATGGTTCCTTTCAAATACCTAAAGATTTTTTTCACAGCTTGAACATTGCTCTCTTTTGGTGTTGCTTGTAATATAGCTACCATCCCAACAACTTGCTTGACATCAAGTCTGGAAGTTGTTACATAGAGTAAACTCCCAATCATTGATCTATAATTTTTTGGATCTATAGCTTTGGACTCATCTTCCTTTCTTAGTTTGCATCCAATTGTCATAGGTGTACAAATAGGTTTGAAATCCTCTAACTGGAATTTCTTAAGCATATATTTAACATACTTGGACTGATGGATAAAGAATCCTCTTTTGGATTGTACTATTTGTAATCCTAGAAAGAAATTCAGTTCACCAAGAAAGGACATTTCAAATTCTTGTTGCATCCTCCTAGCAAAGTCCTTACTCATTTTTTCATCATCACTCCCAAATATAATATTATCAACATATACTTCCACGTCTTCACCAGTATCCAAATCATCTTCTTCCTTTTCTTCTTTATTCTCTGTTGGCCCTAGGTTATGGAAGGAAGCAAAGAACAAGGAAGAAAAGGTAAAAAGCAAGCTTCGCGGGAGACACAGTGGTTGTCACTGGGTCGAAGTGAGAAAAAGAACAAAGAATATGGAGTGAAGTGCGGAAAAGAAAGTCGTTGAATGAGGATATCGAGGATGACATATCAGCAAGGAGGATGGACCGAGGATGACTCAAGAAGTGGAAAAATCCAACATTAGATGCCTTGGAGCACCGCGATATGGAGAAGGAAAGACAGGCTAGCGAAGCCCGGAAAGGTTGGGTCAAGTTGACCTAGGGTTGTAGACACCTAGGGTTTTGGTAATTAGAGTTTTGACACCTAGGTTTCAACCTAAGGCTGTCAGTGAGGGATTGTAATGTATAAATAGAGGTCGAGAGGACCTAGGTCGGGTTGGTACTATGGTTGAGCCTTGTTGTTGATTATTGTTCATTGGGAGAATAGTGTATTAAGGGTGAGAGAAGTGCTGAGAGAGAGAGCCTTCTGGTATTGTAAGATCTTCAGTTGGGTGTGAAGATCGAGTCCTGCAGCTGGGTGCGCAGGAAGGGAGAGAGAAAGAGAGATGGAGAGAGAAGATATGTTGGCCAAGAGCACAGATCAGAACTGTAAGCTTTATCTTAATATATCATAAGCACAGTTTTGTGGATGTATCCCTATAGAGAGGGTGAACCACGTACATCTGTTATTGTGTGTGTGATTGATGCTTTGAGCTCTGTTGTTGTTATATTGTTATCTGCATCATTGTATTAGATCATATCTATAGCTATGAAGGATAGATCTAGATAGTTGAATGGTAAATGCATGTTATGTTGTTGTTGTAATAAGAACCACTTGATATTCCCCTGGTTGTAGACATCTCTATCCTACAACCCCCTCATAACTGCTTTGGGTGAGACTGCATCTGGTTCGCAGGTGCTGCCGAAAGGGCCAGTGGCTAGGGCTAGTTGGTGCGCTCTTGGAACTGAACCTTGGGTCTGTCCATGTGCCAACAAATGGTTCCATTGTCAGGACCTTGAATCTTTTTAAGGGAATGTCAAGGTGGTTCCCTTCGAAGACAGAGATTCAGAAGTAGGTAGAGGATCAAGAGAAGGACTTCGTTGAAGCCCAAAACAAGAGCCCTAAAATAAGCACTGAAGATTGGCTACAAAGATACATCTTCACCGACATTCACGAGATCTTATTTGGAGGAATCCATCAGGAGATACATGAGTGGTTGGCTAGGTTAGCTGACACACAGTTTGAAATCAGATCTAGACCCCCTGTGGTTTGGACACCAGCATTGATCCAGAAGGTCAAGAGATTTGACAACATTGTATCCAGAGCAGTAGATCACTGGTTTGATAGTACCATCGGAGGATATATCACTGAGTTTGTTGTTGACAGAACGGAATCGTATAGTCAAGCCGAGAGATACTTTTTCAAGGGACCCAGAGGAAAATTTTTGCACTTCCTGAAGCTAAGAATCAATATGCTCTTGCATGAAAACCACATCTTGAAGATACAGTAGATTGATCGGACCTAAAAAGGCTAATGTTCAAGATCTCGGACAGTGACAGTGACACAAAAGAAGGACATATGCATAGTGGGAAAGTATTCCAAGGAGTTCACCTTGAGAATTTGTTTAAGAAAAACTACGGAGAAGAAGGTTTCTATAGTGGAGAAGAGGTAGATCTAACCGACGAAGAGCATCCAGAGCCCACCAGAAAAGAAGAAGGGGAAGCTGAAGAACTGCGCCAAAGTGAGCTAGAAACCTCAGTAACTACGCAAACTACTAAAGTAAGTAACGTTAATGATCCTGTTGTCCCAACAATACTTAGCAGTCAGAATAGTCAGAACCACCAGAGTCTTCAGAGTACTGTTACCAGTAGCCCAGCATCTACTCAGACAAGAACCCTAGTTAGCTTTATGGAAGACAAAATGAGACTCCCTATATTTAGAGGAGATGGATTTGAAGATCCAGATCAGCATTGGTTTCTATGTGAGGTCGTATGGAATATTAAAAGTATCACCGATGAAGCCATCAAGAGAACCTAGTTCAGCACTACGCTAAGGGACCACGCACTGAGCTGGTACATGAAACTTGTCAAAGGACTGGCATAGCCTAAGCCCCTGAATGAGATCAAGAATGAGTTGATTTCAAAGTTTAAGAAACCTAAGTCGGAGTCACAATGTATTATGAAACTAAAAGAGATTAAACAAAAGGTAGCAGAACCTGTTTGGGAGTTTGACCAGAGATTCAAGACCCTGACAGGCCGATTAACTTTCATGATCCCCGACAAACAAAACAAAGAGTGGTTCATCATTGCGTTGTTACCACACATAAGAATCCCTTTGATGCAGTAGAAGATTGCATCTCAGGTAGAATCTTTGGAGATCACCATGAAGCTTGAATCAGCACCGATGGGAGAATCTAGCTCAGGCATTAGCCAAATCATGAGCTAGCTAACTAGTTTGTCTTTACAGGTCGAGGATATGAAGAAAGATAAGGGAAAATACAAAAGGGAAGATATCTGGTGTGTAAGATGCATATCTGAAGGCCATAATAAGGAACACTAACCCTTATTTCATGAGTACTTGGCATCAAGGGCACCAAGCCCCTTAAATAAAGTTAACCTACCCTGGTGTGATGTATGAAAAAATAGGCATCGCCCAGGTGAGTGATACTACATGCAGAAGTATGTCCAGACACCCACAAACTTGTATTGTACATTCTGTAAATCAGTGGGGTAAGATGGTCAGGATAGTAGAGCTTATGATCTCATGCATGAAAGGTCGAGAGACATATACAAGATTCAAGGCGAAGTACAACAAGAGGGAAACACTCTACAGTACAACTCTTCGGGGAGAGGAAACTTCACTCCTCGTGGTGGCTACAGAGGACGAGGAGGAAGTATGGGTCGAGGCAAAGGAAAAATAATTTGTTACAACTGTGCACAACCATGACATTTAGCAAGGGATTGTCAGAATCCCTGCACAACCTGTAGTTACTGTAACTCCTTCGAGCATGTCATAGAAGAATGCCTTGTGCTGTTGGCTAAACTTCAGGAAAGATGAGGACCTCGGAAGAGCCCACAAGTACAACTAATATATGTTGAACCTCGTGGAGTAAACCCTATATTTGTTGTTATTACTCGAGGAGGCACTGCTACAAGTGAAGACAGAGCAGCCCAAGGAAAGACTAAAAATGACCACAGAGTCAGGAAAGCTACAGAAAAGACCCCAACGTTCGATGCTAAGAAAGAAAGATAGATATTCGAGGAGGTAAGAATAGAGTTCAAAGGAAATCAAGGATATTCATCAAAGAGACAACCAAAAATCAAAGAATACGGCATGGCTCAGGTGTTTGATCCATCTGCATCACCAACAAAAGGGAAAGAGGTAAGAAAACTCATGGAATTCTTGCGTACTTCTGTTAAGTTGATGCAATATACCCCTACAATAATTACAAGATTTAATCAAGCAGTATGAACTAGGAAAAATAGACCCCTTACTGAATAGAGCAGTGCACCAAATTGGAAAAAGGAGAAGGACAAATAAAGAATTACACTTGAATGCTTAGATAGGAGAGTATGAGATAGACTGTGCGGTCCTTGACTTAGGGTCAAAAATCAATGTCATGACAAAGAAGACTTGTGCACTGATGGGAAAACCCAAGCTGATATATTCCCCTATCAAGATTCACATGGCTAATCAGCAAGTTGTCAGCCCATTTGGATTATTAGAGCATGTCCCAGTGGACATCGATGGAGTAAGAACCTTTTCAGATTTTGAGGTAATTGAAATTGTTGATGATAGTTTCCCTTACCCTGCATTGTTAGGAATCAATTGGGCCTTCGACAATTCCACTGTTGTTGATTTAAAGAAATGACGCATGACATTTGAGAAAGTTATCCTTAGGGTCATTGCGCCTTTAGATCCAAATGAAGGTCCACAATACATAGAACCTGTCAGAGAAGAGGACCAGACATTCGAACTGGAAAACATCTACAAATTAATAGCCAGACAGCAGGATTATATCAACCCTATAGCTGACGAAAATATGAGCTGGAGAAGTGACATCACATGTTAATATGACTCAGAAGAAGCGTTGGAGAACTAGTAGAACCATATGTATGAAGTATCTACAAGGATATGTGCTAGGCTAACCAGAGAAGTTTGTTGGATTGGCACAATAGTGAGTAATCTACCCACATTTGATGGGTTGAACTCCTTAGAAAACTTATTATCATAATTTGAGACAAGTGTACCAACACAACAAAGGTTGTTGGCAATGGATGAGGCCATGAAATGCACACCAGCAAGATGGTGGGGGACACATAAAATCAATATTACAGACTGGACACAATGTTGAACTTTGATGACAGCGCGGTTTTCAGCACAAGTAGGAAGTTGTGAAGCACGGTACATAGTTCGAAGCTGCCCAAAAGACCATGTACGAAGTTGTGAAGAGGCCTGGAGTGACATTCCTAGAGAAAAATGGGTCCACAGATTCGTCGATACGTTGGATACCACCCCGATTAACGGGTACCTTCAAGCAGAGCTCCACCTTGTCACTTCAGAATGGGAAGGTATGATCCAGAATTTAATAACCACCTTTTTGTTTGACAGTGAATTTCCTTTTTTAGATCAAGCACTAGAGATGGTGAGATAGAAAGTATTTGAGGATGCATCTGGCCTCTCTTTGGAGCAAGAAGAGGATGAATGGACTGCGCCCCCTCCAGAAACTGCAAACCTGCTACAACATTAATGCCGACGAAGATGATGACCCAAGGAAGGTGAATATCATGGAAACATAAGGTCAGAGAGATGTGGAAGGACCAGTAGTTGAAGTGCCATTCATTGGAAAGCCAATAAAGATAAAGAAAGTCAATATCGAGATAGAGGAAACACCAAATCTTGCCAATGTCAGAGATTACTGGGGCACTGCTACCATTGAAAAAATCATGGAATTATTGCATGAGTATCAGGACTTGTTCCCGACCAAGTTCACTAATATGAAGGGAATCAAAGGACCTATGGGAGAAATGAGAATACCTTTGAAACCAGACGTGAAGCTAGTCAAGCAAAGACTCTATAGATTGAACCCAGAATATAAGGAAAAAGTGAAGATTGAGCTCGACAGAATGCTGGAAGCAGGGATTATTGAACCTGTCGAAGAGTCGGAGTGGATTAGCCCCATGGTAGTGAAAGATAAGAAGACAGGTGAGATCAATATTTGTGTAGATCTCAAGAAGTTGAATGATGCTTGTCTACATGATCCTTTCCTACACCTTTCACAGACGAAGTGTTGGATAACGTGGGAGGCCAAGAAGTATATTCTTTTACAGATGGGTTTTCAGGATACCATCAGATCCACATCACCAAGGAGGATCGTCATAATACCACGTTTTCTATAGAGTGGGTATCCTACCAATATATAGTAATGCCATTTGGACTGAAGAATGCCCTAGCCATATTTTCTAGGGTGGTGGTTAAAGCATTCAAAGAATTTATGCATAAGTTTTTAGAAGCATACTTTGATGACTGGACTGGTTTTAGTTTGTTGAAAAATCATATTGAATGTCTAAGGATAATGTTGGATAAATGCAAGCAGTGTCAAATTTATTTGAATTTGAAGAAGTGCATCTTCTTCTCACCATTTGAAGTATTATTAGGTCATATTGTATGCAAGCAAGGATTGTTGGTGGATCCATCCAAAATTGCAATTATAGTTCATTTACCACCACCTACATCAGTCAAACAACTGCGCACTGTGTTGGGATATACTGGCTATTACAGGAAATTAATCAAAGGATATGCTCAGATTATTGTGCCAATGGAGAGGTTATTAAAGAAATATTGTCAGTTTGGTTGGACAGACGAATTCCAGCAGAGCTTCGACACACTGAAACAAAAGATGGTGATTGTGCCCATTCTAGTCTTTCCAGATTGGAGCAAGGAATTTCATGTGCATGTTGATGCATCTTCTATTGCATTAGGAGCAGTACTGGCACAACCTGGAGAAGGGGACATTGATCATCCATTATCATTTGCTAGCATAAATCTCTCCACAACTGAAATCAATTACACTACTACAAAGAGAGAGGGACTAGCCATCGTGTATGCATTGCATAAATTCCACCACTACTTGTTGGGAGGACAATTTAAAATGTTTACTGATCACTTCGTGCTGAAATACCTAGTCAACAAGCCAGTGTTGGGGGGGAAGAATATGCAGATGGCTTCTCCTGTTTCAAGAATATGATTTTGAGATTATAGTTAATCTAGGAAGAATTAATAAGGGCCCAAACCACCTATCGAGGTTGGAGCATGGCGAAGAACCTACCAGTCTGGAGGACACACTACCAGATGCATAGTTGCTCACCATTAGAAATATTGATGAACACTTCGCAGACATAATCTAGTTCATGTAAACAAGAATAGCTCCATCCAAATTGATCTGAAAATAGAAGGTTGACTTGTTATGCTATGAAATCACCCTCTACTTCATTAAAATAAACTTTACAGGACCTTGCTTCATGTGTATAAATATGCAAGAACAAAATTATGTGCCAAGTTTATGAATCTTCTTTTGAATGTTTATGTGTG